>JAABOM020076062.1:0-34155 GCA_011800125.2 Solanum clarkiae | reverse complement strand
ATGTACTTTCATTTTGACTTAGTATTGAGGAGTCTAGACTTGTATTCTTGGCTCTGTTTTTTTTCATTGTTTAGAGGTATATCTGGACTATTGCTACACTTGGTATGTTTTAAACTATTTAACTTATGCTTTCGCTTATGGTTACAAGTTGTCCTGTAGTCCTATTCCCCATATTTCATTGTTATCTTTTTGACATTTACCATTTAAACCTAGAATGTACAATTATGATTTAAGAGGCTTGTTTGGGGGCCTTCGGTTCTCATTCACCGTGTCACACCTAGGCCCTATGTTTGGGTCGTGACACCAAATGAGTATATAGATTGTATATGAACTTTCGCTGACCCATCATTGACTTAGAACGCCCTACATTCAGTCATTATGATAATGGTAACCACCACCATGCCCACATGGCCCTTACAACCCACCTGATAAGTATAGGCTTGACGCAGGGATTTCCAATAGCAAACGAGCACACCGACAATCAAATAGATATATCTCAATAGAAAAAGCATAAGATGGTGGCTAATATTTGATAGGTTCATCCCAACCTAAGGTAACTATAGGTATTAGAATAAACATAGATAGTCCAATCGTTAAGTACAATCACCACCCAGAAAACCATGGACACCCTAGAAAATCTCCAGGGCATAATATATATCTCATCATCAGAATCAGAACTCAGTCACTAGAGAAGCAGGAATACAGTATATCTATAAAAATGCACAACAAAAACACAATCATAGATTCACAATGTATAGCCAGGAGTATAACTAGCAACCGGCCTCTCAAATACTACATAACACCCATACCATATGCCTAGATAGGTAAACAAATATCTAAATAGACATACACATTAGTCACTAGCATGCGGTTTCATTTAGTTTTTCATAGGACATAGTCATAACATAAGTAGCAAGTACCCAAAAGCATATATACCGGTCTAAGGCCCCACCTATGAGAAGTATGAAAAGTGAAAAAAATGAGTTTTGAAAATTTTCTGAGTGCCAGTTGTTATGAGGGATCTTAGGGGTTGTAAGTGGTTTTATGGGCCATAACTAGTGCTCGTAGGTTGAAGGTCAGACTTGGTGACAATGATGATATCTGAAGTTGGGTGTACGATTTATTAGATGGTCAGTAAATGGCCTTATGAGCCGTAAGTGCGGTCGTAGTTTGGGGATCAGAGAAGGTTTGTAAGGATTCAAAAATGCTATTAGAGGAATCCCTTACCTACGACCTGTATGTTAGACCACGACTCCTAAATGGGGTATCGTGGTCCTATCCAGCAGAATTTCAAAAGGGGTAGTTTTGTTAGTTTCTAGCATTTTATGCCTATATTATATTGTTTTAACTCCCAAATAACCCCTTTCCAGCCTTATACACAATTCACTCCTTTATTTCAACTCATTTATCAAAAATCTGTAAGTGTAAAACCCTCCCAAACACTCCCAAGTCTAGAATATCTTTAAACAATTACTGAAATATGAAATGCATTCTTCCTGTGATTCAACATTATCTATCGCTTATACTTCTTTATACTTTCTCTGAGCATTAGTTTTTCAAACTGCATGATTTGTCAAAAGACAAGTATAAAATTTAATGTAAAGTTATTAATAATACTCCTAATAATTATTATTTTATTTTTTATTTTTTGCAAAATCGAATATTAACCACAATGAAATATAAAATTTGTTTCTTTTCTCACAACCAAATAAAAAGAAAGTTGGCTTTTTAGTTCTAGACATAAAGTTGTTTGTTTTGTATTTTGCACTTTAAATTATTGACTTTTTACATATTGCTTCATGGATAAAACTCCCAACTTCTTTTAGTTTCACTTTTAATATGGTATTCATCTAATATAAATAATTCTATATTATTAAAATTAGCATGAGATACAAATCAATTATATCATCTTAAATTTTAAATAATTAAAAAAATCATGATTTCTTTATTAATTAGTTGTTGATTATATTTAATGTAAAGCTTTTTAAGTTTTCTGTTTGTAAAATTTCACATTATACCTTTCTAACTCAAACGAATGATTTTTCTTTGTGTACACTTGTTAGTTTCACAACCATCAATGAAAATAATTGACGCAATATATATTTTTTAATTAGAAGAAACATCATTACTGAATGTTGATTCTTAAGTCTATTGATCGACATAATTAGCAAGTGCGGAACATCTATCCTCTTGAGAAAATTACTTACGACCAAATTTATATAACTTTTCTACCATAAGTTAGTCTCATATGCTCATAATTATATATTTAATATTATTACTTCTATTTTTAATTTTTTGTTTCAGTACTATTTTTTGTTCGACCAACTTCATCTTGCATATTTAAAAATGTCAAGTAAAGATGAATTAATTTTCTCTATAAATAAAAACATATATAGAAACTTAAAAAAAATTATGCCAAAAAGATTGTAACTAAATACTTTTATAATAAATTATATATAATTGACTATAATAAAATTGATGGATAGGGTTCTTAGAAAATAATACATTGATATTTTTTTCTTTTTATTAAACTTTTTTTTATGAAATAAGCAAAATTATAAAAAAAATGGAGGATTTTTATTAGAATGATTAATAAAACGCTAATTGTTATAATTATAACATGATTTAGTCTGATTTCTTTACACTTATATTAATTAAAACATATTTTTACACTAACTAATATGTTTTAGCAATAGGATGTTATACTTTTTAACAATCAAATTTGTCCCCTTGTTAATGTTGGATTAAAATTTATCTTTAACGACCAAAAAAAGATTTGATCACTATAAGTGTATTTAAAATGACCGAAAAAATTAGTCACTATAAGTGCATTTATAAGGATCAAACAAATATTTGGTCGTTATAAGTATATTTTTAAGGACCGAAAAAAATTTGGTCACTATCAATACATTTATAACGGCCATAAAAAAATTTTGTCACTAGAAGTGTATCTATAATGACCGAATTTATTTTCCTTCGTTAAGAAATGGTCATTAAAATTCTTTTTTCATATAGTGAAGAGTCTATAGCTAAGGTTTCGGATTTTCTCCTCAATTTCCACAAGGTTTCCATCTTCAATCACCAATGTATGTGGGTTTTGATTATGGGGACCTTCCCTCCATAAGCTCAACTATTCCTCTTCTCGTTTATGATTTCTCAAGTTATGGCAATACATGGTGATTTTATGAATCCTTTTATATGATGATAATATGAAGTATTTTACGATGATATACTTTTGTACATGATTATGCATTAAAAATTCATATAAAATTTATGAATTTTTATGAGGGTTTGATGATGCCCTAGTCAAGTCCTATTATGCTTTTGGTGGGTTCTTTTGAGTAATGTACAAACGATTCATTTTAATCCTCCCATGTCATGTACTCATGGATTGCATGGTTTTTAAGGTTATGTACATACCCATCATGGTTATGATTAAAGATGTATACCAAATTTCTATGATGTTAAGGGCCTTATGACAAGTTATGTAAATTGTGAATGATATGACTTATGAAGGGCTATTATTCATGTTATGAGGTATAGAAGTATTGAGAAAGTTATGAAGCCCTATCTTTGATATTATGAAACTTTTTTTTTGATGTGCTACACTATTAAATACGAAGATAATATAATGCCTTTCATATTATAGCTATAAGTATGATTTGAGTATTCCTTGGAATTGTGACATAGTATCAAGTGGACCTTGGTAGATAACCAACGTCCCTTAACTATATTGCCACCATAGGTTCTCCAAATAGCTAAGATTATAAGATTGGCCGAAAAGGGTGGTGTTCCTGTACGACCCATGTTAAAAGAATACCGAAAAGGATGTTATTCCCGTAAGGCTATTATCATATGTTGACCAAGAAGGGTGGAGTTCCGGTAAGGTGTATATAAGGCATTTATCTGAAATGGGGAGGTTCCCGTAGGGTGAGTTCTTGTTTTACCATGGCAAAGTAGACCACTCCTCTTCCGATATTGAGTGAACATCGAAATTAAAAGTAGTAGATCGCTTGTCTTATATGTCAGTTATAGTCCCTTCCCATTTATGTACGATATGTTAGGTGACATGATGATTCCGCATGCATATTTTTATTATGGCACTGAGCATAAATGACATATTGAGCTTCTATCCATTATTTATGATTACAAATATTTTTTAGTTATTGCTTATGTTCCTTGTTGTATTTTCACCCCACATACATGGTACTTTTCAAGCACTAACACATAATTTTTGCCTACATCATCCAACCGTGTAGGAACCAAAGCTCCTTTCCATCCTCCTTCTCCATGTGGCTAGACGATTTGAGTGAAGAATTGCTTTTGGTGAGTCCTCCACATCCGAGGACAACACCCATTTACTTTCATACTTTTATTTAGACTTATCAATTATTGGATACTATCTTGTAAGGGTGAGCCCGGGATATATCGTGGCCCCCATACTATTCATGATTAGAGGTGTTGTTGGATATAGTTATGCTATGTACGTATGAGCTTGAATTTTTTTTGCTTACGTAAATATGGAAGACTTTCCCTTAGTCCTATCCTACCTTCTATGTGTGTTGTTGTTGATGAGATGATGAAAGTCCTAATTCCTTATTGCTCCATAGCGTGAGTCATACTTATCCTTCCCTTAGACTTTATTTGCTATGTGATTCATGTTAATCACGTTCACTATAACATCCCTATAGCATGAGTCATAAGCCCCACTTCCTCTAGAATTTATTTGCTATGTGTTTAATTCTTATATATGCTTCCGCAACCAAGGATGTGCTATGGATGCTTAAGAAGGCTTGTTTAGAGTCTCTTAGGGTTCCCGATTCACCGTGTCACATCTAGGAACTAGGCCTGGGTCATGACATGATTGATATCATAGCACTAGGGTTGTAAATGGTCCTTACAATTCCAACACACAACGTCACGTTGAGTCTTGTTCATGGTTGTGAAGCGTGCCACGAAGATGAATAAGAGGCTATGAGGTATTTTAGGAAATGGTTCACTTCTTCATACTCTATGCCATGCTTTAGATTTGAAATAAGATTTCCTATCTCTAATGGGTAGTCTTTTGCTCCTTTAGATCATGCTGCCGAGATGAATAGAACAAAGAGCTCCCACCCTAGAGGCTGAACTAGCCCCTCCGGCGCACAAGTTCCCCAAGCAGAAAAAGAAGGAGTCACCCATGCCGAATACAAGAATGTGGTCACCCTATTAGCCAGGTTCATGGCTAACCAAGGAGTTCAAGCTCCTCACTCTCCTACCATGACTTCAAGGGTGAGGGATTTCACAAAGATGAAATGCCCAAAATTTTATGGTTCAAAGGTGGAAGAAGACCCCTCCCCCCCAAGTGTTCAAAGATGAAGTGTATGAAGTCTTGGCCATCGTGGGGGTAAGTTCAGAATAGAAAGCAAAATTAGTGGCATACCAACTCAAGGGCGTCGCTCAAACATGTTACAACCTATGGAAAATGGAGAGGGAGGGTTATGAGTCCATTCTTTGGGTGGAACTAAAAGTTGTTTTTTCTTGACCGCTTCTTCCCAATTGAGCTTAGGGAATCAAAGATGACGAAGTTCATGAAACTCAAGCAAGGTTCAATGAGTATTAGGGAGTATTCCCTAAAATTTAATGATCTCTCAAAATATGCTCCTCATTTGGTTGCCGATACTAAGGCAAGGATGTACAAGTTGATTTCAGGTGTGTCTGACTTGATAAATAAATAGTGTCGTGACACCATGCTTATCGAGGACATGCATATTTCTTTGCTTATGACATACTTTGAAAAACTTGAGGGGGAGAAGATTAGGAAAAGAAGATAGGGGAGTCCAATAGGGCTCGACATAATGGAGGTTTACTAGGTAGAAAGGGTGGTTTTCATCAACAAGGCCCCAAATTCCAAGGCCAAGGGTCTTCGAATGCCCAAGGCCAAAGATTTTCTAATGATAGCGCTCCCAACCCTGAAGCTCAAGGTGGAAATGGTTGTCAAATTTTTCCTAAGTGTGGAAGCTGTGGCAAAAATCATGGCAGTAGGTGCTATAGAGATGTGGGTGCTTGCTTCAGATGTGGAACAATGGGCCACAAGATTGCTAAGTGTCCAAACAAAAGTAGGGATTGATCATCCTCAAGGACAAGGTTCCCAAGGAGATCAAAGGGAACAAGATGTCCAACAAGGAGGTGCTCCTCAACATAACTAGTTTTATGTTCTTCAAAGAAGACAAGGGGTCGATGAGATGCCTGATGTTGTCACCGATGTGTTAAAGATCTATAATTTTGATATGTATGCTTTATGAGATCCTGGTACAACTTTTTCTTTCATCACTCCATTTAGTGCTAATAGGCTTCATGTGTGTTTCGAGTTGTTATGTGAAACCTTTGGGGTATCTACCCCCATTGATGAGTCCATTCTTGCTAAAAGAGTCTATGGAGGTTTTCCCAATTCTATATTGCATAATGTTTTTCCTTGTGATTTTGTTGAACTTGATATGGTAGATTTTAACATCATTCTTGAGATGGATTGGTTTCATGCATATCATGCCTGTCACAACCCAAGCTTGGGCCTAAACGCGACACGACGAATGTGGAATCCGAAATGGAGGACTCACCAACTATCTTTGAGTAGAACTGATCTAGTAACGTGGAGGAGGAGGATGGTCAACTTGAGCACCGGTCCCTATATAGTGATATCATATAGGGAAGAGTATGCATTAGTATTTTTGAATGTAATAAGTATGTGGGGTGCAAAAAAACAATAGATAGACATCATACTCAAAATGCATACATCAGACAATAGGCATAGCATAACAATATGTCATGTATGATCAATGCATAAGTAAAACATGCCTTCAATAACTCATGCTAATATAAGATATCATATGTGAAGAAGAGACCAAGATAGAATCGCAACTATGGTTGGGAGATGCCACTTACACCTGGTCACCCTGGTGGAAAGGTACAACACCCCTCACATGGTTGATGCCATTCACACCTGGACACCCTGGTGGCAAGGTACAACACCTCTCACATGGCTGATGCCATTCACACCTGGACAACCTGGTGCAAAGGTACAATAACCCTCATATGGTTGATGACATTCGCAACTAGGCACCCTGGTGGAAAGGTACATATCCATCACATGGTTGATATCATTCACACCTGGGCACCTTGGTAGTAAGGTACATACCCCTCATATGGTTATCCGGGATCCTATACCCTCGGATCGGGTATGGTCTAAAGCAACACAATATATAGAACATATATATCATGTACATAAACTCATTTCATCATCATAAAATCAATTATATCGTATCTCATGCTTTGGACCTTTATTTCCTCTAGAAACCATTACCGGACATTTTATCAAACACCTTAGGGGTGTGTAATGGGGATAAAAGACCATGCAATTTGGAGATAAAATCATGGAAGAAAATATGCAGTAAAACCATCAATCAACACCTTTCAACACCCCAAGACATTCACATCAAAACCCCAATCCTACATTATATCCAAGATTTAGAGCTCAAAACAAGTTAAAACAACCATACTTTCATGAACTAAAATTACTGTGCAGTAAATTTCTCAATATACAAAACCGACATATAAAATCAACGTTAAATCATGTAGTATTAGTAAAAAAGAGGCTTAGGTACCATGGGTGAAAGGATCCAATGGTTCAACACCACATACCTTAGCTTTGGAGAAGTTCTTAGTGAAGATTGAATCTGGAGGCTTGAAGCTTGAAGAGAATCCTTAATTCTGGATGAGGATTTTAGGACTTGAATTTTGGAGTGCAAAATATGGCTAAGTGTTTTGGGGAGTATTGGGAAATGTTCAGGATGATATAAGGGTGAAACTTGGCTAAGTAAGATAGAAGCATGTTTGGGAAACTTGGGCCCAACACTTAGAATATTTTGGGCTGCACAGGAAAACCGGAAAAATACACCTCTCCGCATCGTGGAGAGGACGCGGAGAAGGAATTACACTAAAGAGCGCCCTTGGCACGTCGCAGAGGGAATGCGTAAACCTAAGTAGAATTCATTACTTAAAAATTTATAATTGCTAATCTTTCGCTCTTTAGTCGGGGTTAGACCCTTTTTCACCCAATTTTGACCCCCTAATCACGAATATGAAGCCGGATTTCTTAAATAACAAATGAATTTTGAGATATATGAAAATTAAAATTCCAGGCATTTCGAGACACATTTTTGGGCACTCTAGGGGGTCATTTCAATATCTCCCCCTTGGGAACATTCGTCCCCAAATGTAAAAAAGACGTATAAGACAAGGTGACCATACGCAAATCAGCTCCAACAAGAATGCAACATAAAATGTAAAGCCCTATTTTCAAATTCTCAACATAAGTATAAAATCGTCATAAGTTTACCCAGTTAAACATTAATTCATATGAATTACATGAGGGGCTGAGATGTAAGACTTGAAGTCCCATATGGGACTTAGGATTAGCACCTTAGGCTTGAGTGGAGTGGAAAAGATGAGGATACTGCTTTTGCATATCCGCTTTGGCCTTCCATGTAGCACTTTCAACGTGTTACTTCCTCCAAAGGACCTTAACGGATGCCACCTCTTTGTTCCTCAATCTATTAACTTGCCTATCCAAGATATCAACCGAAACCTCCTCATAAGTCAAGTTATCCTCCACAACATCCACAACATCAAGAGGTACAAAGGCATTAGGGTTACCAACACACATTCTCAACATAGAAATATGGAATATTGGATGAACCAAATTCATTTCACTAGGCAACTTCAACTCATAAGCTACCTTGCCAACCCTCTTTATCACCTCATAAGGAACAACATACCTTGGACTCAATTTCCCCTTTTTACCAAAATGGAGCATACCTTTCATTGGAGAAACTTTCAAATAGACCCAATCACCCACTTTGAATTCAACGTCCTTTCTTCTCACATCGGCATAGGATTTTTGATGGCTTTGGGCTATCCTCAACCTTTCCCTAATCATCCTAACCTTCTCAAGGGCATTCATAACCAGGTCTAGCCCTAATAAAGCCACCTCTCCAACCTCAAACATCTCTCATAAAGTGCCTCAAAAGGATCCATACTTATTAGAGAGTGATAGCTATTGTTGTAGGCAAACTCAATCAATGGAAGATGGTAATTCCAAATACCTTTAAGCTCCAAGACACAAGTGCTAAGCATATCCTAAAGTGTTTAAATTGTCCTTTCAGCTTGGCCATCCGTTTGAGGATGGAAGGTTGTACTAAGGTGAACTTTGGTACCAAGACCCCTTTGAGAAGACCTCCAAAATTTTGAAGCAAATTGTGCACCAAGATCCGATATGATGGATAAAGGAAACCCATGTAACCTCACTAACTCATGGATGTAAAACCTTGCATACTCGTCAGCTCCATATGTAGTCTTGACCGGTAGAAAGTGAGCCAATTTCATCATCCTATCAACCACTACCCATATGGAATCAAAACCTTTCCTAGTCTTGGGCAACATAAACAAAATCCATATTAATCACCTCTAACTTCCAAGTAGTAATCTCTATGTCTTGGGTTAGGCCACCCAACCTTTGATGTTCAGCTTTGACTTGTTGACAACTATGGCAACCAAAAGCAAATTTGGCAATGTCCCATGCCTCCCCACCAATACATGTGCCTCAAGTCTCTATACATTTTGGTGGAACCGGGGTGGATAGAATAAGAAGAATTATGGGCTTCATCAAGAATTCTCTCCCTTAAACCACCAACACGTGACACACATAACCTACCTTGGTATCTAAGACCCCTATCTCCCCCTTGGGAGAAAACCTCTATTTTTCCCTCTTTCACCAAGGCCTTTAATTCAAGCAAGGAAGAGTCAAGATCTTGTTTTGCTATCACCTCATCAACCAAGGAAGATTTAGGACCATGAACAATAACTACACCATTACCCATATCTTACAACCTAACCCCCAATCTAGCCAATCTATGCACCTCCCTAGCCATCTCCCTATCACCACCATCCACATGAGCTAGGCTACCCATATACACCCGACTTAAAGCATCCGCCACAACATTTGCATTACCCTGATGATAATGCATACTTATGTCATAATCTTTGAGTAGTTCTGCTACCTTCTTTGTCTCAAGTTGAGATCTTTTTGTGTGAAGACATATTGAAGACTCTTATGATTGGTGAAGGCATCAACATGCACCCCATATAAATAATGACACCAAATGTTTAGTGCAAACATCTCAGCGACTAATTCAAGATCATGGGTAGGGTAGTTTTTTCATGTACTTTGAGTTGCCTAGAAGCATAGGCTATGACCTTACAATTTTGCATTAGCACACAACCCAAACCAACACTAGATACATCACAATACACAACAAAATCCTCAAGCCCATCCGGTAGTGACAATATAGGAGCGGACAAGTCTATCTTTCAATGTTTGGAAGCTTTTCTCACATTCATCGGTCCACTCAAACGTAACCCTCTTTTAGTCAATTTTTTCATAGGGGAAGCAGTGGAGGATAACCTATTCACAAACCTTCTATAGTAACCAGCAAGGCCCAAGAAACTACTAATATTCGACAGAGTCGATGGTCTAGGCCAATTTCTAATTACATCGGTCTTCTTAGGATCCACATCAATACCATCCCCCGACACCACATGACCCAAGAATGCAACCTCCTTCAAAAAAACTTCACACTTATCATATTTAGCATACAATCTCTCCTCCCTCAATCTTTGAAACAAAACCCTCAAATGACCCATATACTCCTCCCTACTATGTGAGTAGATAAAAATATCATCAATGAAGACCATAACAAAGGAATCAAGGTACAGTTTGAAGACCCTATTCATTAGGTCCATGAAGATGGCTGGTGTATTAGTCAACCCAAAGGACATCACCACAAATTCGTAATGCCTACATCTAGTCCGAAAGTCCATCTTGGGAATATCACACTCCCTCACCCTGACTTGATACCGGACCAAAGATCAATCTTAGAGAAAAAACTAGCCCCTTGCAATTGGTCAAACAAGTCATCAATCCTTGGAAGAGGATATCTATTCTTTATAGTGACCCTATTAAGTTGCTAGTAGTCAATGCACATTCTAAGTGACCCATGTTTCTTTATAACAAACAACACCGGTGCACCCCAAGGTGATTGGCTAGGTATAATAAATTCCTTTTCCAACAAATCTTTCAATTGCTCTTTTAACTCCTTCAACTCCACCGGGGCCATACGATAAAGGGGAATGGATATAAGTTGAGCATCGGGAAGAAGATCTATGCCAAAGTCTATCTCCCTTTTGGGAGGGACACCGGGAAGGTTATTTGGGAAAACATCAAGAAACTTGTTTACAATGGGGACCGACTCAATGGAAGGGACCTTGGACTCTACATTTTTAACCCTCACAAAATAATATAAGCACCCCCTAGAAATCAACTTATGGGCTTTAATGCATGAAATGAATCTACCCTTGATCACCACATCTTAACTTTCCCACTCAAGGACAAGTTCATTTGGAATTTAAAACTTGACCCTACGGGTTCTACAATCAATAGAGGCATAGTAGGCATGCAACTAATCCATCCCAAGAATGACATTAAAGTTTTCCATGTCTAATTTATCAAGATCACAAGGCAACAAATTATTCAAAATGCAAATAGGACAACTCCTATAAATTTTTCTAGCATCAATAGAGGCACCAATAGAAGTAGACACATCATATGACTCGTGCAACAACTCGGGAACAATGTGAAACTTTTTAGCAACAAGAGGAGTAACAAAAGAAAGGATGGCACCCGGATCAATAAAAGCATACATATCAAAGTTAATAATTTTCAACGTACTGATAACAACATCGGGGACCTCACCAATCCCTTACCTTCCATGTAGAGCATATAATTGATTGTGTCTTGGGGCACCACCTTGAGCACCACCTCTCCCCAATGAGACCGAGTTAGCACCCCGAACCTTGCCATGATTTCTTGAACAATCTACTTTCTTGTGACCAAGCTCTCCAGATCCATAGCATACACTAGAATCCCTCAAACATGAAACCTTATGATTCTTCCCACAACTAGGACACACTTCACTAGGATACATTCCACCCACACCTTGAGGCCTAGGGAAGTCATTGGCAAACCCACTATTAGTAATATGAGGAGGCCTTTGGCCTTGATGGTGTCTAGCACCCTTTTGAAACCTACCTTCAAAATGGGCCCTCTTGGCCTCTTGACACTGCCTCTTTCTCAAATTTTCTTTCTACATTCGCTTGACATAAGTCATCAACTGAGACTAGTCCATATGACTAATTAGCAAAGCGGATCTACATTCTTCATTTACCAAGTCGGAAACCCCCATAACAAATTTATTTATCCTTGACCTAGGATTGGTCACCAAGTATTGAGAATACTTTGAAATTTGATTAAATTTGAGGGCATACTCCCTTAAACCCATAACAACTTATTTCAAGTTCATAAACTCTACCAACTCTGCCTCTCTAAGTTCAAAATGGAAAAACTGATTAAGGAAGGACAATTTGAACTCCTCCCAAAGCACCATAATACCAACCCCCTTCTCACCCTTCCATTACTCATACCAAATTTGGTCTACCCTTTTGAGTTGGTAAGCTGACAACTCCACCTTTTTATTCGGCCCAATACCCATGATATTTAAGATCTTGTAGACCTTATCAATGAACTCTTATAGATCTTCATCCACATTGGACCCACGGAAAACCGGAGGATTCATCCTCATAAAGTCCCCAACCCTAGCTCCCGGCATAGTAGCATGAGAGGCTTGGGCCCCTTGTTGGATTTGGTTGGCCACTACTTGGGCAAGCATAGTGAGGGAATCTCGGAGATTACCATTGTTAGGTTGCTCCTCGAGTGTTTGGGCACGTCTTTCTCTAGTGTTTGGTATGATCTAGCATAACAAAGAACAATCATTAGGAGGGAAAAACTTACCATAACTCCATAGCGCTACCTAGAACATGAGGAAGAGAAACATTTCCTAAAACACCTCATAATCTCCTACTCATAGTAATGACATGCTTCACAACCATGAATAGGTTTCTCTTCGACACGGTATGTTGGACTCCAAGGATCTATCAACCTAGTGCTCTGATACCATGTTTGTCATAATCCAAGCTTAGGGACGTGATGTGACATGACAAATATGAAACTCGAAGAAATCCCAATCAAGCCTCTCAACTTATCATTATTCCTCATTGGTCGCGGAAGCATGTAAAGGACCTAAAATATTAAGAGGCAAAATGGGTCTAAGGGATAGCTATCAAAACATCATAAATAAGGGCCAAAGAGTCATAACTCATAACATAGATACATAACATGTGCAACAAACACCTCTTAATACATAGATAGAGCGGGGGCCAAGACAAAGTAATCGAGCTCACACTCGTAATCAAAATAGAACATAAGAAAGTGTCTTAATACATAGAAAATAGCAACGTAGACTAAGGTCCCCGAAGTGGAGGACTCACCAACTAGCTTTGAGTAGAACCGATCTATCCACGTGGAGGAGGAGGATGATCAACTAGAGCATCGGTCCGTACATGGTAATATCATATAGGCAAGAATATGCGTTAGTACGTTTGAATTACAAAGTATATGAGGTGCAATGCAACAATCGATAGACATCAAACTCAAAATGCATACATTAGACAATAGGCATAGTATAACAATATGGCATATAGAACATGCTTTCAGTAACTCATGCTCACATAAGATATCATAAGTGTAGAATAAACCAAGCTAGAATCCCAACTATAGTTGGGATATACCATTCACACCTGGACACCTGGTGGCAAGGTACAATACCCCTTACATGGTTGATTCTATTAACACCTGGATACCCTAGTGGCAAGGTACAACACCCCTCACATGGTTGATGATATTCACAACTAGACAGCCTGGTGGCAAGGTACAACACCCCTCATTTTGGTTTATGCAATTCACACTTGGACACCCTGGTGGAAAGGTACATACCCTTCACATGGTTGATGCCATTCACTCCTGGACACCTTGGTGGCAAGGTACATACCTCTCACATCATTATTCGGGCTCTTATAGCCCGAGATCGAGTATGGTCTAACACAACACATTATATAAAACATATATATCATGTACATAAACTCATCTCATAATCATAACATCAATAATATCATATCTCATGCTTTGGACCTTCGTTTCCTCAAGAAACCTTAACCAGACATTTTATCAAACACCTTGGGGGTATGTAATAGGGGTAAAAGACCATGCAATTTGGAGATGAAATCATGCAAGAATAGTGAAACCATCAATCAATACCTTGCAATACCCCCAAGACATTTACATCGAAACCCCTCGTCAAGTCCAACATTAGATCCAAGATTTAGAGCTCAAAACATGCTAAAACAACCACACTTTCATGAACTAAAATCAGCGTACAGTAAATTTTTCATTATGAAAGACCCACTTGTAAAATCAACATTAAATCATGCATTATTAGTAAAAAGGAGGCTTAGGCATCATGGGTGAAGGGACACAGTGGTTCAACACCACATACCATAGCTTTGGATAAGTTCTTAGTGAAGATTGAAGATGGAGGCTTGTAGCTTGAAGAGAATCCTTAATTCCAGATAAGGGTTTTGGGACTTCAATTTTGGAGTGAAAATATGGCTTAAATGTTTTGGGGAGTATTGGGAAATATTTAGGATGATATAAGGGCAAAATTTGGCCAAGTATAGATAAAAACATGTTTGGGAAACTTGGGCCCAACACTTAGAATATTTTGGGCCACACAGGAAAACACCGCCAGGCAAAAGTATACCTCTCTACATCATGGAGAGGATGCGGAGAACGAATTATGCTAAAGCGAGCCCTTGGCGCGTCGTGGAGGGAACACGTAAACCTCACTAGAATTTGTCACTTAAAAATTTATAATTGCTAATCTTTCGCTCTTAATTCGGGGTTAGACCCTTCAACTCCTAATTTTGACCCCTAGATCACAAATATGAATCTGGATTTTTGAAATAACAAATAAATTTTGAGATATATAGAAATTAAAATTTTGGGCATTCCGAGGAACATTTTTGGGCACTTTTGGGGGTCGTTTCAATGCTATTATTGATTGTAGGACTTGTAAGGTTAGATTCCAATTCCCTAATGAACCCATCTTTGAGTGGGAAGGTCGTGATTCAGTAGTCAAACACATAGGATTCTATTTTATCTTAAGGTTCAAAACTTGATCCCCAAAGGTTGTATTTATCATATTTTGTGGTTTAGGGATGTTGAGTCTAAAGTATTTTCTATTGACTCAGTTTTGGTGGTTAATGAGTTTCTTGATGTATATCCTAATGAACTTCCTGGCGTTCCTCCCTAAAGGGGAATAGACTATAGTATGGACCTCCTCCCCGACACTCAAGCCATTTTCAATCCTCCCTACTGAATGGCCCCGACAGAGTTGAAATAGTTTAAGAACCAATTGAAAGAATTATTGGAGAAGGGAATTATAAGGCGAGTAAGTTGCCTTGGGGTGCATTGGTGTTGTTTGTGAGGAAGAAAGATGACTCACTTAGAATGTGCATCGACTACCGGCCACTCAATAAGGTCACCGTGAATAACAAGTATCCCCTATTAAGGATAGCTGACCTATTTGATCAACTATAACAGACTAACCACTTCTCAAAAATTGATCTTTGATCTAGGTACCATCAATTAAGGGTAAGGGAGTGTGGTATTGCCAAAATGACTTTTCGAACAAGATATGGGCATTTTGAATTTTTGGTGATGTCCTTCGGCCTAACCAATGCTCAAACAATATTTATGGACCTCATGAATAGGGTTTTTTAAACCCTAGTATGACATGTTTGTGATGGTGTTCATTGAAGATATTTGGATTTATTCCCAGAGTAAAAAGGAGCATGCCAAACATCTAATGGTAGTGTTGAAAACATTGAGGGAAGAAATATTATTTACCAAGTTCAACCAGTGTGAGTTTTGGTTTGAGGGAAGTCTCCTTTCTAGGGCATTTAGTATCGAGGCATGAGATCAAAATGGAACCAAAGATGATAGAGCTGATAAGAAATTGGCCTAGACCCTTGACTCGAACTGATATTAGGAGTTTCTTGGGTTTAGCAGGGTACTACTGGAGATTCGTGAATGGTTTATCCTTAATTGCTTCTCCATTGACAAAGTTGATTAAAGAAGGCTAAATTTGTATGGACCAGTGAATGTGAAAGAAGTTTCCAAACTTTAAAAGATAATCTTACATCTACAACTATTTTGGCTCTACTGGAAGGGTTAAAAGGGTTTGTGGTGTATTGCTACGCTTCTAGAATTTGTTTGGGATGTTTTTGATGCAAAGTGAAAAAGTGTTTACCTATGCTTCTAGGCAATTAAATGTGCATGAGCATAATTATCCTACCCATGATCTTGAAATAGCGGTCATAGTGTTTTCTTTGATAATATGACTTCATTATTTGTATAGGGTCCATGTGGATGTATTCATCGACCACAAGAGTCTCCAATATGTGTTCACCCAAAGATATATTAATTTGAGGCAAAGAATGTGGTTGGAATTCCTTATGAATTATGACATGAGCGTGCATTACCATCTTGGAAAAGCTAATATTGTGGTGATGCCCTAAGTAGGGTGTCCATGGAAAATGTGGCTTATGTTGAGGATGACAAGAAAGAATTGTCAAGGGAGGTCTGTCGCTTGGCTAGGTTGGGAGTTAGATTGAATGAAGCCAAAAATGGTAGTTCGGCGGAGGTAGATGGTTCCAAGTCCTCCTTTATTAAAGCAATCAAAATCCAATCAAGATGTTGACCCTGCTTTGATTGAATTGAAATCATTCGTGAAAAATGTGAAGGTGGAAGCTTTCTCCCAAGGAGGAGATGGTGTTCTTAGGTACCAAGGTAGGTTATGTCTACCCAATGTTGATGAGTTGAGAGAATTGATCTTGAAAGAGGAACACAATTCATCTTATTCTGTTCATCCCAGTTCGACCAAAATGTATAAAGATTTGAGGGGAAGTATATTGGTGGGGTGGCATGAAAAGGGTACTGCCAAATTTATAGCCGGTTAGCATAATTGATATCACCTCAAGGCCGAACATCAAAGGTTGGGTGGCCTACTACAAAACTTCATGATTCATACTTGGAAGTGGGAATACATTTTGCTAAAGACTAGGAGGCATTTTGATTCCATTTTGTTCATTGTTGATAGTGATAAAATCAGCTCACTTCCTACCCGTTAAGATGACTTATGGTGTTGAAGACTATGCAAAGTTGTATATTCAAGAGTTGGTAAGGCTGTATGGGGTTCTACTGGCTATTATTTTGGATCATTGTAATCAATTCACATCGCACTTTCGGAGATCTTTACAAAAGGGCCTTCGTAATAAAGTCAACCTTAGCATGACATTGCACCTATAAACGGATGGCCAAGCCAACAGAACTATTCAAATTCTTGAAGATATGTTTAAAGATTGTGTTTGGAGTTTAAGGGTAGTTGTGATGAGCATCTGCCACTCATTGAGTTGATTTATAGCCATAACTATCATTCTAGCATTAGAACTTCGAAGCTCTATATAGGAGACATGGGAGATTCCCAATTGGTTGGTCTAAAGTAGGGGAAATGTTTTTGTTGGGTCTAGAATTGGTTATGGAACTTTCAATTTAGAAAAATCTTTAGAGTTTAAATTTTGAAGACTCATAGGACCATCAAGTTCAATCAACCTATAATTATGCTCACATCGCAATCACAATTAACATTCTCAAATCGAGGCTCTAGACTCAATATCTAGGTTAATTGATGCAGTCTTTTATGGATAATATGTAGGGTTTGTAGAATAACTCATGTAAAAGTATTTATTCGATAAATCAAGTTTATGATGATCATCAACACATGAAAATACATAGAATGTACATAGTTTACAGGAAATCATTCAAGAACATACATGCAGACTAAATACTTTCACCCTTCAACCTATCTCAATTGAAAGGGGCATGCGGAAGAACAATTCCATGCATTAGTTTTGCCTTACATACCTGAAAACTTTGTGGGATGGTCAGTTCTTAGACAATCTCTTCTCGCATGCTTGGAACCCTAGATTTCTCCCCTTTCTCGATGCTCTCCAGAATTTGTAAGTGTTTGATGACGAGTAGTACCCTTGCGGTTCTGATAAGGGTTCTAAATGAAGTCTAAAATGTCGTGAATTTTATTTTCAAAAGGTAGGAAAAGATGAAATCATCCTTTTTAAAACTTTTAGGTGGAACCACGAGACCCATTTACGAGCCATAAGCCACTTACGAGCCATAACTTATCTCTCATAGGTGGAAGTGTTTAAAAATTAAGTTTCTGGAAATTCCACATAGGACTTACAAATGATTTCCTATGGCTTGTAAGTTGTGTTACGAGCCGTCTGACAAATCGTAGTTTCAAGATTCAGAAATCTTCATTTTCTGGGACTTCAATCTAAGAAATCAATAACACTTGTTATTCAGATGACAGGGCATGTGATAACTCATCCTTTGACATTCGAAAAAGTTGATTTTTGAGTGATTAATCTATGGGTTGTGGAATGAGGTATGGTCTGCACACCATCTTGTACATGGGACTTAGATTTAGGAGATTTTCACTAAGTCACAAGGGCACCTACTAGGCCTTATCTACGGGCCATAGATCACTCTATGGTTTGTAGATTGCATTCGTAGTTTCCTCCATTGACTTTTCTGAATCATTTTTCTCATTTTTTCTCAGGGTATATACTCAGACTAAAGTAGAACGAATTAAGGGGTATTGCAATACTAAGTGTATTGTATTACATTAATATCATAAAAATTATATTATTTGGAGGAATTAAGACTTAATTTGAGACTTGAAATTTCAGAACTTGATTTATAGATTTGGGTGAGCTTTTGAGTCTAGGCTAAACATATAGTAATTTGGGTATCTATGGACTCGTGTTCTTATGAATATTATATATTTGAAACATTTTGAGGCATTGAAGAAAAGAAAAGCAGTGGTGAATCAGCTATCTTTGCTTTGGTTCTTCTATTTGAGATAAGTTATGGTTTATTCTATATGTTAGAGAGACTCTTTATAGAAATTGGTATTTATTGAGTGATGTTGTGAAATTTTCTATGCATTTAATTATTGTGGTTTTGATGATTGATATGTGTTATGATTGGTCTACAATCCTACGACCATTAAATCTATAATGTTGAACTTACTATACCAAAATGATGCTTTGAATAAAGAAGACTTGATTAAATATTGGTAATGAAGTGGAATGTAATGATAAATAATGATGAATTAAATATATTTGAATCGGGTGTCATGTTCCGACATAATATTTAATCGAGCGTCACATTTTGACATGACATTATGGGATCGGGTGTCACGTTCCAACATGATATTATAGGATCGGTTGTCACGTTACAACACGATATTATAGGATTGGATACCACGCTTTGGCATGTTATATATTGCATCAGATGCCACATTCCTACATAATAATAACAAAGGAAAATATATTAAAATGATTTAATATACTCAATCTCAAATAACCTATTGCCCAAAAGAGTATGCTGCAGAGGCTTGAGTCCTCATGTGTATTCTTGATATTGTTGACTGATTATACTTGTTACTTGTTGGTTGCAACTATTAAGTGCTATAGTTGATTTTCCAAGTATTACTTTGTGTATATTGGGTTCTATTTTGAGTTGGCCGATGATACATACTCAGTCCATATTACTCGTACTGACCTTTATTATTAACTCATGGAAAAACTTCTGCAAGTCCATTTTTGAGTCCCAAAATTGATGGACCCAACTACGAGTCCTAAGTGCTTTTACGGGCTATAGCTTGGGCTCTTAAATTGGATCTAATGACCTCGAAATTCGTCCAAAAACTTACGAATAGGTTTCTACGAACCGTAGAAGTTTCAATGGGTTGTGGATGGTCCTATTGCCGACTTAAACAACGTTTCTAAGTAGGGATATTTTTTTCCTTTTATCACCCTTTAAGCCTAAACCTATAAGTTTTCACCTAGTTAAACCCCCTAAAACGTGAAATTTAAACTCATTAATGCTCCAACACACTCTCCAATCTCAAAACATAGTTTCAAGGGGGGAAAAGCTAGGGTTTTCAAGCACCTTCTTCAAATTTCTTCAAGAACCTAATTCTCACAGGTATGTAAGGCCTACAAAAATCTTACTACATTATATCACCATCCTGTAACTACTAGTTTCTCCAAGTATCAAGTTACTAGTTGACAAAAAGATTTCTTTATTATGAGTAATTATTATTGTTTATCCTATTTTTGAAGAAAAACATGAAATTTACTAAAATGTTCTACTACATTGAGGTCATAGGTTGAGATACTACTTTTGATTCTTAAACTAGTTAAATCCTAAAGTTACCAAAAAATCTATAAATTTCCAATTCTTACTTCAAACTCAAGAAAAATATTAGTGTAAGTATTTTGTGAATAGTTAAACATGAACTGTGATTTCAGATAGTTTTGAGAAAGGTTAAGAAAATGCTAAATTAGGCTAAGTCCTAAAGTGAAGAAAAGTGACACCTAGAGCAAATTATATATTTTTAAGTATGAGCATATGATTTATACTTTTGGGAGTAGTATTGAGCACCAATATGGGTAAGAGTATAATAACATGAACTCATAAACTGCATAACCAACGCTTGATAGGATTATACCATGAGTACAACTCCTCATTGCCACTGAGATGGCCTAGTTTTTGGATAGATCCACTCCTTTAGTTTTCATCCCTTACAGTGACGAAGTATGGGATGGCTCTGGCAGCGTGTGCAGGACATTGCATCATCACGAAACTCATAGTGATGGTTGTTAGATAGAGAAACTCACCAAGATAAAGTAAGCTAATTCTTGCATATAGAGTTTTGGTATACGTTTTTTTTTTAACTTTTAGCATATACTTTATTAATTATTTTGCTATCCTATTTTAATACATGTTTTAGTTACTTCTGAGTATAGTGCCTTATCCTAATTCCTTTTTTTGGCTATTTTACATGCTCGTACATTCCATGTACTGACGTCCTTTGAACCTACGTCATTTATGATGTAGACACAGGTGAAAGAGTCCCTCAGCAAACGCTCTATTGAGGACTCGCATTCCATTTAGTGATTGGTGAGGCCTCCAACCAGTCAGAGGCTTTGGAGTTTTTATCTTTATTTCAATATTTATTTCCATTTATGGTTATCGTGGGCCTGTCATGGTAGTTATTTCATCTTTTCTTAGTTAGAGGTTCCATAGTTTGTGAATGACATGAGTTTCAATTAATATTTTCAGTTATTATTGGGATATTTCCTCTATTTTGTTTGTTCAGATTATTGTAGTATCTCTAGTTCATTATATATATCTAAGCCTATCGTTTATTATTTAAGTCATCTGCCGATTAAAGTAGCCAGACCAAGTGGTTTGCTAGGGACAAAAAATGGTTCTAGGTGCCACCCACGTCTAGGGTGTAAACTCAGGGCGTGACAAACTTGGTATCAGAGACCAGAGTTCAAGTGTCCTAGGGTTTCTATTGGATCCGTGTCTAGTAGAGTCCGTATTATTGTGAAAATGCTCCACATCCATAATTGCGAGGCTACAGTGTATTAGGAAGTGCTGCTATCAATCGTTTACACATCATTTTTCAAATCATGCCTCCACGTAGAGCTGTAAGACTTGTCAGGGATAGAGGTCACTCAGCCAGGAAAAACGCAAACCAGCCTAATCCACTAATACTTGAGAGACCTAAAGGTATTATCATATCTGTTGAGCAGCCACCGCAAGCGGATATCTCTTATGCTGAACTCGACCAGGCCATCCAGACATTGGTACAGACAGTCACCATATAAGGAAGTCGATAAGGAAAGTGCAAACATGATGGTTTAGATACCACCAGGGTTCGTGCGTTTCTGAGGATGAACCCACCTGAGCTCGTGGTGTCTGATGTGAAGGAGGATCCTGAGAACTTCATTTAGGAGCTCCAGAAAGTATTTTAGGCTATGAACTTAGGTGATGTAGAGTGAGTCGAGTTGCCTGTGATGAGTGTATGACTTACAATCATTTGTTTCTCTTTTCTAATGATTTTGTGTTGTTAAATTCATAACTTTGGGCTAATTATGCTTTGAATGGTGTATGTTTCAGGCACATATGATTTGGAATTGGCTTTGCTGGAAAGATTATTGGAGTTGAAGTTGAATTGGAGCCAATAGGAGTTAAAATCATGCAAAATAATACCAGGCAAAATTACTCTCTGTGAACGTGAAGGAGTGGGTTTGGAAAGGGTGCCACCGTGCCTAGCACTGGCGCGTAGGCAGAGTAAAAGGCAACTACTATCTGCAATCACAATGTCTAGGTGCGAATGTGGAGGGTGAACAACCTATTGACCTTCACAAATGCAAACAATGATCTACGAACGCAGATCAATTCAGCGACCAACGTCAAGGAAATTTAGAAATTCCATCATTTCAGTCCAAAATTACATATACACACATTCTCAGCCACTGTTTTTGATACTTTGGATATAAAATACTCCTTCATAGATTCATTAATTTTTGAAGATAAAGTACACCTTGGTGTAGATTTTAATTTAGGCTAAGGATTTAGAGAAAGTTTTCTACAAATTCTTGAGTGGATTGAAGAGTATGAGCTTCATTTGTATTATCTTTCACTCACTCTTTCTTTCTTCTTTTTTGAATGTATAAGTTGTAGATTTAATTGAGCTTGGATGTTAATTTTTTTTGGGGTAGTGATTATTTCTCTCACTTTCATGCTTAGTTGATGATTTACTTACAAAATCAAGTGGGTTCCTCCCAAATTTCTTTGATTGATTAAATTGATTTATGGGTTCATGTCTACCTTCATGTATAACTTTAGATTTGAGGTTGCAAATATGAATCTGACTTATAGCTTCAATTATTGCTATAGCGAGTTTTGTTGCAGTGGACGGTTGCATGATAGTCATGAGTTTATGTGCTGAGAGCCTCAAAAGGAGTCAACGGCTAAGGTCTTGGGAGTTTTGCTTTGAGGTGCTCAAGTCAGGTGTGTCTTTGAGTGGCTCATGTAGGAGGCCGTAGTAGGCTCTTGTGAATCATCATTGACATCATAGTTGAGCAGTTATTACAAGCAACTTAGCCTACCCATAGAGTCAATTTGATGCTAAGTGTCATAGATCGATTGAGTTTTGGTTGATTCCCATATCCCCCATCCTTTCTTCCTTGCCTGATAAATCCTTACAACATTGTCCCTTAGGAGTAGTTGTTAGCTTAGTTTTCCCCCATTTAGTTTGAATTCATTCATGGTATTCACTTGTTGAATCAAAATCTTATAGCTATCAGTCCTTGCTCTACTTAGTCCTCGATATATTGTTCTGGTGTGCTGCCAAAATATAACACTTTTGATACTTAAAACACGGAATTTTGTGTGTTCTTAATGCGATGTTAGTTGGTTATATGTGTTTTTATGTTTATATTTGTAGGATTATAGGTTGGCCTTGATTTTTGGGAAAAAATATAGAAGTTACTGATTTTTACTGTTATACAAGCCCTTTACAGCCCATAGATCATTCTATGAGCCGTAGGGTGGGTTCATGAACAATTATAGTGAAAGGCTATTTTCTGAAGTTTATTCTACAAATATGCAGACGAGCCACTGAAGGTTTTACAAATCGTATAAGATGGTTCATGCGTTGGGGATCAGAGATTAGGAATTTCTAAAGTTTCATCAAACGAAACCCCTTTACGGGTCGTAAACCACTTTACGAGTGGTAGAGGGGTGTCATAGAGTTGAAGTCCGAATTTCCAGCAGCTGAGTATGAGACCCCTATTATGGGTCGTGGAATGCAATATGGCCCGTAAACACCTTCCGTATGGCATGCCGACCAGTTCTCCTATTTAGTTTAGGACTTGTATTTTACTTATTATAAATAGGTATTTTAGGTAATTATTTCATAAGTTTTCACCTAGTACTCAGAGAACTCAGTATTTGGAGAATGAAAATTGTAAAAACCATATTGAAGAGTTTTTGAGAACACTTATGTTTGAATTTCATATTTAAGCTTGTGATTCTTATTGAAGTTGGATTTGCTTGTTCTTTGTTCTATTGTGTAAGTGTTCAATTATGTTTTCTCAATCCATAATTCTTGCATCTACATAAAGCATGAGTAGCTAAATCCACAACTAGGGTTGTGGGAACCATGAGGAACTAACAAAGTAAAATCGAATAATTCATAATTCTAGGAAGGTGGATATGCATGTATTAATTAATTCTGTTCGTTTTGCATGTTTTCTAGCAGTGGCCAACATTAGAACCTACTTAGTGTTACTGACTAGACCAAGGTAGTAATAAATAGGAAAAGAGATTAATTAATAGGATTTGATTGATGTGTTCTCATCTAATCAACAAAATTGGCCCCCCGTACGGGGACTAATAGGTAAGGGCTAGCAATGCACACTATAGAGATGAGCCAAGTCGCATATTGAAATTCATCTCTCACCTTTGACAAAAGGGCTTGGTGAAGATAACTTACCATCCTTCATGCTATACACTAGAAAAGAATTATGTTATTCAGTGATATTGAGTTGGCGAATCATGGGGAGCAGAATACCCTAGTTTCTCTCTATTGACTTCTCTCTTGTGATAGTTAGTTTAGTTATATTTCTCATTGATTATTGCAAACCCCCCCTCTTTGGGGAAGTAAGTTGGTTAACCATTCAAATTGCAATTAGTGAATTCTCTTGAGTCTACATATTCCCTGTCGGTTTGACCCTAACCTTTGTTAGGTTCTATTTCTTGATAGCGACCGCTTTATCCTCTAAAAAAGAGGTGTAACTTGGGCGACATCATAATTTTGGCATCGTTGCCAGGAAATACAGCTAGACTTAGTGAATTAATAAGTGATTCGGGTGTTAAACCTCAGTTACCTTTTTTAACTTTTGTTTGTTGTTTCTTCTTCTTTTTCAGGGTGTAAGTGTAGTATACTCCCAACAATCAGAGTTAAGGCAATCCCTTGACTCCATTTGACCCAGAGATCCATAGAACATTAAGAAGAATGGCCCAAGATTACGCCAATAACCCTACTGATGCAACTCTGAATAGAAATAATAATGAGGATTTTGAGAGTGAGAACCCACCTTCTCTAGAGGACATTGCTCCACAGCCTCAGGATTTTAATGCCAATTCTTACATTGGAGTCAATATAGGCTGAATCCGATGGCTATGTAGGTGACTGGAGCTATTGTGTTGCCACCACTACAAGTAGACACAAAGTTCACAGTCTCGAGTGGGCTACTTTTGATGCTGCAGAACTGTGGGCTATTTGTGGGCTTACTATCAGAGGATCCTCATAGCCACCTACAAAATGTGGCATTTGTTTACAAGAGTGTGACGGGAACACATAATCTGTCTATGGATGCTGTGGGACTTCGTGTCTTACCATTGTTTCTTATAGACAATGTAGCATTATGGCTATCTCAGCCCCCGCAGAGTTTGATCACCAGTTGTAAAGACTTGTAGAAAGCTTTTTTAGAGAGGTACTTCCCTAGATCGAAGAAGCTCAAGTTGAAGGACTGGATCAATAACTTTGAGAAGCTTCTTGGTGATTTAATGAGCACTACTTGGGAGCAATTCCCCAAATGTTTGAGGAGCGTCCCTGACCACAAGATAGTTGATGATGCCTTTGTGGAGATCTTCTACCTTACCCTTAATGAGAAGGCTTGTGCTCACACTATCATAAAGGGCATGTTCTTGAATTAACCAGCAAGGATCGCAGAGCATATGGAAAGAGTGGTCAAGACTAATCGTGCATAGGGGCAGAGAGACAAAGCGTCTATCAAAAGTTTATGCACTGTCAGTGTTGGTCCGGAGCAAGCAAAGATCAATAAAGAAATCATGCAGCAGCTGTCCCAAATTCACACCGGTATGGAGGTGATGATGAAGCGGAACCAAGAGCGAGCGAATGCAGTGGTTCATCAACATCATGACCCAAAAATGGGTATAATGGATCTCGTCTTGTCCCTCCAAGACAAGTCAGCCTTAACCCAAATATAAATAGAAATAACATGCGGAAGTAACTGAATAGGGTAGATAACTAAAACTGAAAATCTATACAAACTTAAATACCACCCAAGAATTGGTTGTCACGTATACATGCCACTAGCAATATAGAAAATCAAAGAAATACAAGTCTAAAGTTTCCTTCTCGAATAGAACAAGGCACTAAAGAAATAGGAACAAGAGAGTCAACCAGATGACAATAGCTACCTCTCTAAATCTCCAGGAAAGCCTCGGATGATCAAGAAAAACACTACTCACTGTCCGGGCTCTGAACCTACACAAGTGTAGAAGAAAGTGGTGAGTACCAAAAGCAACACGGTACCCAACAAGTAAACTAAAGTAAGTCCAATAGAATACATAAACTCTTTCCATTCCAACCTACCTCCACAACTACAACTTTCTTAGAAAATCAGCCAAACCAGCAAGATATAATATACAATGGAAGTAAGGTTTCAATATTCCTTAATCCCGAATCACAAGTGACAAATCAAAACTCACAAGTGATAACGCAATCAATCGCAATAAGAACATCGTGTCGCACGAGAGTATGCAAGGATGAGATGGAATGCTTATACAATGATGTCAAGCACAATGATGCGTGTCTGTCCTAATGATACAGACCCACTGTCTCTCAGTTCGGGACTGATGGAGGACTCTTAGTCCATCGATCTGTTGCGGCGTGCGACACGACCCTCAAAATATAGTATCCGTCGCGGCATGTGACATGTTCCTCAAAATAGTATATCTTCTTTAATTCTTATTCTTTTTCAGTTCATATAACATTTGTCACAAGAAAGTAGGCATGTTTACATAATAATGAGAAAATGACTAATTTCAAGACAAGAACAATTCACAACAACATGGTGTTAGCACAACATCAACAGTGTATCTCAAAACAAAATTCTCATTACTTAGCCACATTTGTAATTCAAGTGTTATAACACCACACCAACCAACATTTACACTTAATCACCCCATTCTTATAATATCACAAATGTTTTATGCATCACACATATAAGAAAGGAAATTTGGGAATTCTATGAGAATTACAAAGTTTTGAAAGTCGACTTGCCTTATTCAAATCACGATCAATCAAACAAGTTGTCACCATAAGATTTCAAAAATAACAACACCTAATCTACTATATGTCTAGCCTAGTCCCAAATACTAACCAATTCCATAGTAAATGCTCAAAATTTCAAGCCTAGGGTTAGATGTTAATTCCTCCAAATAATATAATCTAATGGTATGCATATAATACAATACACCTAATAGTTAACCACCTATTGTTAGTATGTAAAAATTCAATTTATAAAAGAATTACCAAATAATAATAATATTTAAAAGTAAATCCACTTATTTCGACACCAATAGCGACATAAAGGAATGCACCAGACTACCGATCACTTACCCCTTTCGATTGTAGACTAGTACATATTACTTACCATGTAAAAGTAATCATCTGATTACAATTAAGACCCCACATGAACAAACATACACAGTCCTGCACCTTTTCCTATAAACAAAAAAATATTTTAATAATCTCCTCATCATTATCTTACCACTGCTCCTCACCATAATTAACCAAAGTTTTTAAGAGAAAATCAAGACCATGGTAGAACTTTTCAATGTAAACTTTCAGGCATTGATAATGTGGAGTCATTACCTGTGATATTATTGCTTCATGCGCCTCCGTAGGTAGTTGTCTCTCTTTCTCTTTCTTTTCTTTTCCCCAATTAATCCAATTCTAAAAGTTGACTAATTTAATCTAAAATAGTTGATCATGTAGTTTAGGATTTTGACTAAATTAATATTTAGCCCATTAATTCGATTAATTATCTAGATTTGCCCATAAAATAACTAGCCGTAGTTATTGACTAATCCAAAATAAAAATTTAAAATATTTCGAGATAAGTCTTATAGGGAATCAAGAGGACTAATTCTCAAAATGACCTAATGGGTCAATACATTATCCACTTATAAAAATCATGTTTGTTCTCGAACATAAGGTAAAACAAGGTACTTGAAGCTTCGAAAAGATGAGGATATCTAGCACGCTTGTCAGACTCTGTCTCCCAAGTCGCCTCTCCAAATGAACGGTGCTTCCATTGCACCTTCACTGAAGCAATCTCTTTGTTTCTAAGCTTTCAAACCTGCCTATCCAAGATAGCTATAGGATCCTCCTCAGATGACAAGTCTGGACGCAACACTACAAAATCAAATCAAAGTATATGAGACTCTACTGACACATATTTCCGAAGCATAGAGACATGAAACACGAGATGTACAGATGATAAGCTAGGTGGCAAGGCCAGTCTATAGGCCACCTCTCTAACTCTCTCCAAAATCTCAAATGGGCCAATAAATCGAGGGCTAAGCTTTGCCTTCCTACTGAATGGCATAACACCCTTCAGAGGTGACACTCCAAACTAAACATGATCTCCATCCATAAACTCTAGCACCCAAACCCTCCTATCTGCGTAATTCTTCTATAGACTTTGAGCAGTCAACAACCTATCTTGAATCACACGGACCTGCTCCATAGCATCTCTAAGAAGTCTGCATCTAATGAGTCTGTCTCAGCACCATCAAACCAACCAATCGGAGATCTACACCATCTACAATACAAAGCCTCGAATGGAGCCATCGAATACTGGAGTGATAACTAGTATTATAAGCAAACTCTGCTAAGGGAAAATGTTGGTCCCAACAGGAACTAAAATCAATCACACATGCTCGAAGCATGTCCTCCAAAACCTGAATAGTCCGCTCAGACTGTCCATCTGTCTGAGGGTGAAAGGCTGAACTCATATCCAGCTGAATACCTAGTCCATGCTGTAAGGCCCTCTAAAAATATGAAGTGAAGAGTGAACCACGGTCAGAAATGATAGAAACAGGCACATGTGCAATCTAACTATCTGACTGATGTAAAGCTCAGCCAACTTCTTTGCTATATACTAACCTTGATAGGAATGAAATGGGCAGTCAAACGATCCATGACTACCCAGACTGAGTCATAACCACCCATGGTAGTGGGAAGACCCACCACAAAAATCCATGGTGATCCACTCCCACTTCCATGTTGGAATGGGCATCCTCTAAAACTCAACCCTAGGCTGCTAATGCTCACACTTAACCTGCTGATAAATCAAACACAGCCAGAAATTCTGAAATATCCTTCTTCACACCACATCACCAAAAGTGCTGATACAGGTCATGATACATCTTCGTCGCTCCCGGATGAATGGAATAACGAGTACAATGAGCCTCCTCAATAATCAATCTAATTAAATCACTTACCTTAGGCATATGGCTCGACCTCCAATCCTTAAAACACTATCAGGACAAGCACTGCTTCCTTAGCCTCTCCTCTGGTCACTTTGTCTCTGATGAGACACAACTTCTCGTCCTCAAACTATCGCTCTCGAATTTGATCCATCAAGGAAGAACAAGCCTCAATAAAAGCAAGTACACCGCCCTTATCAGAAAGCTTTAACCTGACTAGGCCATTAGCTAAACGCTGAACATCCCTGGCCAAAGGTTGCTCCTCTACTCGAATTGTGGATAGACTCCCCATGCTAGAAGTCTTTCTACTCAAGGCGTCATCCACAACATTACCCTTCCCTGGATGATATAGGATGGTTAAATCATAGTCCTTTAGTAACTTCATCCACCTATGCTGCCTCAAGTTTAGATCCCTTTTACTGAATATATACTAAATACTTTTATGATCAATAAAGACCTCATAATGTACACCATATAAGTAATGACGCCACTACTTAAACACAAAAATGATAGCTGTTAGCTTTTCTATGTCATAGATAGGATAGTTCTTCTCATGAATGTTCAATTGTCGAGAAGCATAGACATTCACTATACCCTTTTGCATCAATACACCACCTAACCCACTCCTAACGCATCATAATATACTGTAAAGTCCACACCTGTCTCAAGTAATGTCAGAATGGGAGTTGAAGTCAATAGAGTTTTGAGCTTTTGGAAGCACGCCTCACACTCGTCTGACCAATGGAAGGTTACATTCTTCTGAGTCAACCTAGTTAATGGGGCTGCGATGGAAGAAACACCCTGAATGAACTGTCGATAATACCCAGCCCAACAATACTACGAATCTCAATAGCTGAAGTAGGCCTTTTCCAACCTCTAACTGGCTCAACCTTAGTCAGATTTACTCTACTCCCCTCCTTGAACACCACGTGCCATAATAATACCACCAAATCAAGCCATAACTCACACTAAGAGAATTTTACATATAATTTTTCCTCCCTCAACCTCTGTAGTACTACCCTCAAGTGACGAACAAGATCAGCCTCAGTCTTGGAATATACCAAGATGTTATCAATGAATACTATCATAAAAGAATCCAAGTATGGATGAAACACCTTATTCATAACTCTATGAACGCTGCAGGGGCATAAGTCAACCCAAAAGACATTACGAAAAATTCAAAGTGGCCATAACGGGTTAAAAAAGCTATCTTAGGGATGTCTGATGCTCTAATCCTCAACTGATGATAACCAGACCTCAAGTCAATCTTAGAGAACCAAGCTGCTCCCTGAAGCTGATCAAACAAGTCATCAATACAAGGAAGAGAATATTTGTACTTGATAGTTACTTTGTTTAGCTGTCTGTAATCAATACACATCCTTATGGGCCCATCTTTCTTTTCCCAAAAAAGACTGGGGCACCCCAAGTCGACACACTAGGATTAATAAACCCTTTTCTAAACAAATCTTGAAGTTTCTACTTTAATTCCTTCAACTCAGCTAGAGCCATTCGTTATGTAGGGACGGATATGGGCTTTGTGCCCGTCTCTAAATCCATAGGAAAGTCATTATCCCTATCGGGAGGAATGCCTTGAAGGTTGGTAGCAAACACATCGACAAACTCTTGGACAACAGTAATAGACTCCTAAGAAGGTGGATCAACATTAGTATCCCGAATGAAAGCTTAGTAAGACAAGCACCCCCTATCAATGAATTTCTGAGCATAGATGTAGGAGATGACTTTGCTCGGATAAGAACAACTATCACCCTTCCACTCAATCTTTGGTACACCGGTCATGGCTAAGGTCATAGTTTTTGCATTACAATCAAGAATAGCATTATACGGGGAAAGTCAATCCATCCCTAAGATAACTTCAAAATCTACCATCTCCAAAATAATCATATCTACCCAAGTATCACACATGGCTCACCTACTGGTTTAGAAACATGAATGGGTATAGGCATACGATTACATAGCAAATTAAATCTAGATGAAAAGAAGAAGGACACATATGAGACGGTAGATCCAGGATCAAATAATACAGACACAGATCGATGTCAAACCGGGATAATACTGGTTATGACTACATCAGAAGCCTCTGCCTCGGGCCTTCCTAGAAATGCATAACAATGTGATCCCCTACTACCGCCTGTCTGAGCAATGCCTCTACCCCCACTCTGTGAAACTGTGGAACCACTTGTTCCTCTACCTGAAGTGCGACCACCTCTATCTGTCTGAGCTCTGCCTCGCCCTCTATATGGTGGGGGTGGCGGTGGTGTAGTCTGAAATGAAGAACTATGACGAGGCCCACTATGTCCCCCCGTTAAGGGACACTATCGTGTCATGTGATTAGCATCTCCACAACCATAAAAAAATCTCTGACTCTGAGAATGACGTGTTGATCCTGATGAACTACTATACTTATCTTGCCCTGTAGACCCACAATATTTCTGACCACCCTCAAAAGTAGGTAATGATGTATGAACTGGTCCTTGACGCTGGGATGACCACCTCCTCAATAGAACCCTCTATCTCCAGATGAGGTATCAGAAAACTGGCCGGATGCATGGGCCCTCTTAGGGTTCCCAAACACTTCTCTCTCCATTAGCTCTGCCTGCTTAGCAGCACTCACAACAGACTAGAAAGAGGCTCCATCTCTAGATACTCCGAACACTGCCTGTCAAATAGAATAGGTCAATCCTCTCACAAACCTACAAATTTTCTCTGTCTCATATGGAATAATGGCTGCAGCATGTCTAGATAACTGACAAAAATGGGTCTCATACTTGATGACTGATAAGCCGTCCTGCCTCAGACTCTTTAACCTAAAACGACTCTCATCCCTCATGCTCCAAGAGACAAATCGATCATAGAAAGCACTAGAGAACATCTCCCAAGACACTGTGGGAGATCTCACTAGAAAAGATCCTGAATATGTCCTCCACTATTCTCTGGCTATCCCATGAAGCTGAAGAGTAACATATCGAACCCCATGTGACTCGGGTAAGCCAACAGTATCCAACAACTCTCTATAAGTAGTCAGAAACTCAAAAGAATCCTCCATCTTCCCTCCCTGAATTGAGGTGGGTTCATCTTCCTAAACCTCTCATAGCAGCGGTGCTCATTCTCAGTCAATGTAGCCAGGTGCACTCCGAATCTCAATAGTTGGTGCAGGATCAACCTCAACTCTAGTACAAATGGTGGCTGCACTACCGGATTGATAACCAGGGTAACATGATGTTGATATAGAGTATGAGCATCTCCTCCAATCTAAGAACTGACTAGCGTGCCTGTCGTATTACCACTCGGAGCAAAACTCTAAAGTATATTCAGCACCCTCAATAAAGTATCCCGCAACAAAGGTGAGGCTATGTCCTTTGAAGGAACCTGGTCCTCACCAACCTCTATAGGTGGCTCTAGAGAAGCCCCTCCAGTCTGCCCTCTAACACGTGCTACTCCTCGGGCATGACCTCTCACTGATCTACTCCGCAGGCACGTCCTGTAGTGCGGCCTCTTACCCTACATCTAACTTGGCCCTCAATAACTATCTTGGGAGCTACCTCACCTCTAGCACCGGTAACAGTAGCTCTAGTACTTACCATCTGTTGAAAGAATATGGGCACAACTAAGTACTCACGAAGATAACCACCCATGATAAGAGAGAACAAATAAAAAGAAATTTCCTAACAGTCTTCAAAGCCTCTTAAAGATAAGTATAGATGTCTCCGTACCATCCCTCGAGACTCTATTTTGACTTGGCTTGTACACACGTGAGACCACTGAACTTGGGCTTTGATACCAACTGTCTCGATCTAAAAGTGGATGTGATGGCACTCGCCTTATCCCACTAAGAAAAGTCAGCCTTAACCCAAAGATAAATAGAAATAAGTTACGGGATTAACTAAATGGGGTAGATAACTAAAACTAAAAATCTCCACAAACTTAAATACCACAGTGTACATGTTACTAGCAATACAGAAAATCAAAGAAATACAAGTCTAAAGTGTCTTTCTTCTCAAATAGAACAAGACACTAAAGAAGTAGGAACAAGAGAGTCAACCAGATGACAATAACTACCTCTCTAAATCTCTAGGGAAGCCTCGGATGATCAAGAAAAACACTACTCACTGTCCGGGCTCAGAACCTACACAAGTGTAGAAGCAAGGGGTGAGTACCAAAAGCAACACGGTATCCAGCAAGTAAACTAGCTAAACAAAGTAAGTCCAATAGAATACACAAAATCTTTTCATTCCAACCTACCTCTACAACTACAACTTGCATAGAGAATCGTCCAAATCAACAAGATATAATACAGAATGGAAGTAAGGTTTCAATATACCACAATCGCGAATCACAAATCACAAGTCAAAACTCACAAGTGATAACACAACCAATCACAGTAAGAACATTATGCCATATGAGAGTACGCAAGGATAAGATGCAATGCTTATATAATGATGTCAAGCATAATGATGCATGTCTGTCTTGGTGATAAGACCCACTGTCTCTCAGTGCGGGACCCATGGGGGACTCTTAGTCCATGGATCTGTCGCAGTGTGCGACACGACACTCAAATCATAATATCTGTCATGGTGTATGACACGACCCTCGAAATATAGTATCCATTCTAGCATGCAAAACTTCCCTAGAAATAGTATATCTTCTTTTACTCTTTTTCTTTTTCAGTTCACATAACACTTGTCACAAGAATTAACGCAAATGCGTATGTTTACACAATAATAAGAAAATGACTAATTTCAATACAATGACCAATTCACAACAACATGGTCTTAGTACAACAT
>JAABOM020076055.1:0-34162 GCA_011800125.2 Solanum clarkiae | reverse complement strand
GAATGCCTTTATGTACCAAGGAGAGATCTATGTTTCATGCCAAGTGATATGAAATCAAGTAACCTTACATACCTCGTCGTCGGACCTTGTTACTATCTCAAGATAACCTTCCCTTCCTCAAAATACTTATCTGCAACATAGTAAGGGATAAAACTAGCATTAATATCCAATATATACACCTTGGAATCCCAATCACATAAGAAAATAATACATGGGCAGCAAGCGGGTGATTATAAACCCGAGTGCATTCCTTTAACCTTTCCATCCCTAATCGTATTTTCTAATGCACATTAGCATGTACACATCATATACAACATATTTATATGCCATAACAGTCTTACAACAGCCCACAAAGCACAATACATCACAACTTCACACCATCTAAAAATGGACAGCATAACGTTACCTTTCTTCGCTACATTTCGATGTCGACAACTCCAAACCTATTCCAAATTTAACCAAATTATTCTAGAAACATTTACACATATAAACAGACCTAAAACAGTCTTATAACAGCACTTAATATGTTATGAAGGACGTGAGCTAATAGCCTTATATAAAACAGCCCGCAAGTTCCAATCAACATGACGCTTAAGATAACACAATAAAACGCGCTTGTTAAATGAAATTAAAATCAGGGAATCAACCTTAGGGTGACGTTTATATCTCAAACCATATAAATAGGTCCAAGTTATCTTCATAATATAACTCACAAACCATAGAGAAATCACTGAAACCAAAATAAAAAGTTGCAGCAACTTTTAGCATAGAAGCTGTCCAGATTTTCAAGCACCAACATACTAGCATATACTTCTTATTTTTCATAAGAAAACCATAGTAAACACATGTATAAACTTACTCACCACTACCTTCAAGGTGTAGGTCTTCTATAATAACCCTAGAAGTCCCTTTGAGCTGCCTCACAAAGTTAAGAAAAGTTGAGAGAAAGTAGAGAGCAATCTGATTTTTTTTTTTGTGCTCAAGTGAACAATGACTTGTGGAGCTGCTTTGCAGCACTTTCTAAAGTGCTATTATGCCGAACTTCTCTTGACATTTTGATCATATTATACCACACATTATAAATTTGCTTACCCACCAGCTTGGCCATCAAATTTGGGCCTTTTCGGAGCACCAACTTGATGGATTTGGGCTGCCTATTTTCATCTTTCACTTACTTAGTTTTGGGCCCAATTTGTTAAGTGCGTTTTGATGTTTTTGGGACCTTTTTATTTTACTTCTTGGGCTGAAAATGTAGCCCATTTATGATACTAAAACATGGGCCAAAGTTATACCCCTAACACGGACTTTATTCAAAATCGAACTTGGATAAATTCGACGTCTAGCCTCGTCTCTGTTTAGCTAGCAAATTTAAGCTAAGCAAGTACGTGATTCACCTGCTAGCTTATTAAGTCCTACAAGCACTTCATTTCTCTCACTTCATTTAAGGCCGTAATCTCCTCAATTAGACCCAAAACTTGTATACACTCGACCATCTTAAGCGTTAGACGCTCATATAGCCCATTAACGCGAGATTCAAGGACTTTTAAAAATTAGCGCTAATTCGACAAAACCATGTCATGCTTCATTTGAATTGTACTAGTATTGTAAGGTGTGGGATGTTACAGAGAGAGAGAGAGAGAGAGAGAGAGAGAGTTTAATACTTAAATAACTTAAAAGAGTCAAAGCTCAAACATAGTACATATCTTATCCAATAATACTTCTAAACATAGATATTTAACAGGGACCAAGATAAAGCAACCAGGCTCACCCTCATAGTCATAAGTGTACAATAAACCAAAGAGAGTCATAATACATAACATAAGAGAATAGTCATTTTCCCTATAATAGAGCACTCACCAAGGCTAACTTGAACAATTTGTCTAATCACGAGTACAATCAATAGGAGCTCCGATTCCTACATGGTAATATCATGTAGGCATAAAGTATGCGTTAGTTCATTTGAATATACTAAGTATGTGAGATGCATTGCCAACAAGAGATAGGTAACATTGTGGAAATGCATAATTGTAAGCAAAGGATAGGTATAACATTAATATAGCATGCATTCTCAATGCTTAAGGTAAAACATGCTAGTAGATCATGATCAAGGACTATAAACTCAATATGAGAAACATACTTAAACCATTTTGTACAACAATCATTAAATGGCGAAAATGACTCTCACTGACCTTACGGTATAACCTTTTTGGAGAGTGTTATCAATACCCCTACCGTACGACATAGTCTTTTTGGTAAATTGTATAAGACATCCCCTACTTTACGATATTATCTTTTAGGTAGAAAATATGATTCTTTCTATTTTACGGCATGACATTTTCAGTAGAATGTCCACACCTTAAGACATGATCTTTTTGGTGGGAACCTTTAGCCTTTCTACCTTACGGCATGGCCTTTTCGGTAGGGTATCCATCCCTTACGATAAAATATTTTCTGTAGGCACAACTAGCTATTCTACTTTATGGCATGGCCTTTTCGGTATGGTGTCAATACCTTACAACATGATCTTTTTGATAGGAATCATTAAACACTCTACCTTATGACATGGCCTTTTTGGTAGGAATCATTAACCACTCCTTTTCGATAAGAATCATAGAATTAGATCATCAAACCATTACATTCAAATTATCAAGAAAAAACTCTTTATTTTGCCAAGAACACAACAAACATAAGAACCCAACAACAACATGCAACATCATAGGCACTTCTCTATGAAAACGACTCATATAGACATCTCTATCTTCACCACAAAGTCATCATATACCTACACTTCCTCTCCTCATTATATATCATATGCATACAATCATGTCATCATTATTTCATCACCATATAATCTTCATAACACCACTCAACTCATAAGACATGCATTAGACCTTCAATTCCTTAAGAAACCCTAGTTAGACATTTTATCGAACACTTGGCGGCTGCGTACTAGGGGTAAAAGACCATGCAATTTAGAGATGAAATCATGCAAGAAAATCAATTGTAAAACCATCAATGAACACCTTGGAACACCCTCAAGACATTCACATCAAAATCGCTCATCAAATCAAACACTAGATCTAAGATTTAGAGCTTAAAATATGCTAAAACAACCATTCTGTCATGAACTAAAATCACTGTGTAGTAAATTTCTCAACATAAAATACCCACATGTAAAATCAACTTTAAATCATGAATTACTAGTAAAAAGAAAGCTTAGGCACCATGGGTGAAAGGACCCAATAGTTCAACACCACATACCTTGGCTTTGGAGAGACCTTGAAGAAGATTGGAGATGGAGACTTGAAGCTTGAATGAAATCTTTGATGAAATCCCTGATGAAATCCTTAAGATTGGCCTTGAGTTTGGGACTTGAATTTAGGTTGAAATATGAGTCTAAGTGTTTGAGTGGATATTGGGGAATATTGAGGATGATATGAGGATGAAATAAGGCTAAGTATAGGTAAAAACACGTATCGGAACTGTTGGGCTCAAGTCTTGAAAGTCTTGGACCAAAATAAAAAAAAGGGCCAAATTAACCCTGTCGGCGACAAGGATGCTCACTGGATATCTGCATTTTCAGCACAAACGAGTTCTATAAAAATGGGCATAAATCCTTTATCCGAAATTGGAATGAGGTGAAACCAAGTGCATTGGAAAGATAATTCAAAGTTCTATAAGTTGGTAGGTAGTTATTTATTATGTGCTAAGAGATATGCCTCTTCAAAGTTGGCCTTCCTAAATAGCGTTATTGCGATTTTTGAATTTTTATACGGTTGCTCTAATATTCGATTTAGACCCATTTCCCACTCAATTTCACTCCCTAAACAAAAATATGATGTTGGACTTTCAAAATAACAAACGAATTTTTAGATATACGGAAATTACGAGTCCAGGCACATTCGAGGCATACTTTCAGGCAATTTTTTGGGTCGTTACAATACCTCCCCCTTGGGAACATTTGTGCCCGAATGTCAAAGAAACATACAAGAGAAGAGTAATCATAATGAGATCAGCCCAATAAGAATGCAACAATACACTTTAAAACACCATTTTTAAAACCTCAAAATAAGTGTATAATCATCAGAAGCTTGCCAACTTAAACATGAATGTTTATGAATGACATAGGGGCTGGAATGTAAGACTTGGAATCATAAAAAGGACTTTACATGTCATCATAAGCTTGAATAGGATGAAATAAATAAGGATATTTCTCCTCTATGCCCTCTCCAATTTCCCGATAGACACATACGAATAGCCGACTCTTTCAAAGGGACTCGACGAACACCACATCATTATTAATCAATCAACTTCTCCACTCACCCATCCATCACCTCCATCAGAACCTCCTTCCAAGCCAACTTATCCTCCACATCACCTGCAAATTCAAAGAGTTCTATAGCACTAAGGTCACCAACACATCCCCTTAACTTAGAAGTATGACAAACTGGATAAACCATACCACTGCCATAGGCAATTCCCAAACTTATGGAACCTTACGGACCTCCCTCTATGCTCTATAAGGACTCACAATCCTCAACTCAATTGTCAATATTAAATACACCTAACCCACTTGTTACCATAACCGCCATCTCCCCCTTGGGAGACAACCTCCAATTCATTATTCTCTCACCCAAAACTTCCAACTCTAATAAAGCGGAAATCAAGGCCTTGCTTAATCTAGTCCTCCTATCCTAAGAAGATTTGGAACCATCAAGAACACTATACTACTATTCTCAACTTCCTTCAACTTGACTCCCTATCTAGACGATCGATGGACTCTACTAGGCATCTCTTTACCAGTATCAACAAGCATGCTAGGCTACCTCGAACACTGACCGCAACATTAGTCTTACCGAGTAAAAATAATGCAAAATCATTCATAATCTTTAAAGAACTCTAACCACCTTCTTGCTATCCGCAATGCACACCTATCATATTAGCAAACAACCTCTTATCCTCCAAGACTTGCAACACTACCTCCAAATGATTCACAAGCTCTAAACAAATCAATGCCTCATCATTAGAGAACACCACAAACATGTCAAGGTAGGGTTTTAAGACCCTATTCTAAAGACCTGTAATCATAGCCAATGCATAAATCAACCGACCAACTCTACTGATACTCATACTACTCACTTGGGGACAAAGCTCAACAAAATATCAATCTTAGTGAAGCGTCTAACCCTTTGTAATTGACCATATAGATCAACCATCCTATTACAACCTTGCAAGTTCTACACTTATTGGAAACGTGCTATGCAAGTAGCCCAAACTACCCCCAAGACCCCCAACACAACAAGCTAAGTCGTCATCCCACAAGAATACTCATAATATACATGTACATACTCTCGAAGAGGCAATAGTCATTTTCCAAATCATTTCAATGCATTCTTAGGCTTAAAGGCCAAAACACAATTTCATAGTCTATATACTCATGCATAGGAATAGCCCATTTATATACAAGATAGTGCAAGCACCCAAAATTCTTAAAGAGCAAAAATCAATGACATATATGTGATCACAACATTGTCATGACTATCCTTTTATCAAAATCATACCATAAAACGAAATTGGGCTTATCCATAACATAATTTTTTTTAAAAAAAATAACTCGTGTATATGAATGCATATGCAATAAACAATGAGGAAATGACATGGTTAATTAGGACTCCATTTAAAAATCAACATTTATAATATGAATTTGAAGTGAAAACATAATTAATTCCTTATTTAAATCCATAATGTAATCTCTCATGCATAAATGATTTCAAAAGGGGAACATGCATACTTATAACTTCATAAACCCAAAGTAAATCCTTATATAACAGTTTAAACCATATTAAAATTATCATATAAACACTACCCATACATCAATAGAATTTTAGGAATAATAATATTCAAATCCCAAATTAAAATAAGTAAAATCCATGTAGGTTTTCTTGAAAATAAATTTTTGAAAACAGCTTAACTTCATACTTGCATAATCATAGATAATTTCATGAATTCATAATATACTAGATAGTTTATATTCATCATGAAGTCACTTAACTTGTAAAACATGTACATATCTTGAGAATTCTTAACTTAGCATTTCATCAAATACTTGGTGGGAACATATGAGGACATGTTCAAATCATGCAAAATACAAGAGTATAGATCATGAAATGGTGAAATCAATGCATCTTAAAATCATGTAAATCAGCCCATCAACTTCATGGTAAAACCCCATCATAGGTAACGTGTAAATCATATCAAAACTTCACAATAGTTCATAGATTTCATAAGTTAAGTCATGTATAGTCTCAATAGACAAATATCACTTCATAGTATAAGCTCAAAATAGATATTTATGCATTATCAATAATATTTGACAAAACCACGACATATTTTATACTCATATTTCATAATACTGGTACCTATAGGAAATACAACTTGAAATCATGCAATTTCATAAAATAGGAAGATTGGGCTCCATGGGAGAAAGGAACCCATGAATGAAACCCACATAAACATGAATCCTACTAGCACCAAGGGATAACATAAGAAATAGCAACTCCCGGACCTATAAAATTACCCTGCTCACAACCTCCAGTAATATCCCACTAAACCCAAGAGGCTCCTAATATCGGGTGAAGTCTAAGGTCTAGGCTAATCTCTAATCACCTTCGTCTTACTAAGGTCCAACTTAATACCATCACTCGACACCTCCCAACATAGGAAGGCAACCTCTTATCAAAAAAATTCCCATCTCTCCTATTTAGCACCCAACCTTCTTCCTTAAACTTGTAATACTACCCTCATATGATTCACATGCACTACCTCATTAGGGAACAAACCACATGATCACTACCAAACCCACCATAAACCTATTAGGTAAGGACTAGAGATCTTACTCATGAGACTTATAGGCATAACCGGCGTATTAGTCAAACCAAAGGACACTATCCCAAAATTCAAAATATCAGAAAGGACATTCAAAGCCTCATCCACCATCAACAACAATTCTATAGACAAACGAACTCAGGTTCAACACTAATTTCTCACAAGATGACACTTGTAACCCATTAGGGACAAATTGTACCTTAGGACATGAAATGGACCTACCTCCCTTGCAACCATTTAACAACCTCCCACTCCAAGACGGTCTCATTAGGGAATCGGGGATACCTCTATGGGTTCTACCATCCATGAAGATACAACATGCATGCAACCATTCCGTCCCTATAATGACATCCAAATCCACCATGCCAGCTCCAACAAACCACAAAGCAAGACCTAATATAATGTAAACCCGTATCAACACCTATAAACTTTCTAGAAATAATACACCCGACAAAAGAATGGACACCAAAGGCCCACAAAACAACTTGGGCACACAAGAAGCCCCACTAGCAACCAAAAGAATAGAGAAGAAATAGTGAAACTCGGATCCATCAACATCAAAACCTTCAACTTACTTTTCTTTGCCTTTCTCTTGAAGCGGTATGATCAACTAGAAGAGCAAATAATATTTGTTAGAGGGAAAGCCCTATCTTGTTTCTAAAGCATGACTTAGACCATGAAGAAGGGAAATATTTCCTAAAATGTCTCAAAGCCTCCTACTCATAGTTATGGTGCACAACAAAACCATGAATAAGACTCTAATCGACGTTGTTTGTTAGACTTCAAGGATCTATCAACCTAGTGCTACGATACCATCTTTCTCACGACCCAAGCCTAAGGCCTAGACGTGACCGGTGAATGGGGAACCTGAAAGAACCCTAAACAAGCCTCATAGTATATATTACACACCCTTGGTGGTGGAGGCTGTGTAAAACAACATAAGAAACATGACAAGGGGAATTGGGAATAAGGGAAAGAGAGAGATAGAGAAAGTACAATACTTAAATAAGTTAGATGAGTCAAAGCTCAAACATAATACATAACTTATGTAACAACACCTCTAAACATAGATACTTAGCAGGAGCTAAGACAACGAGACCGGGCTCATCCTCATGGTCATAAGTATACAATAAACAAAAGAGAGTCTTAATACATAACATAAGAAAATAGTCATTGTCCCTGAAATGAAGGACTCACCAAGGCTAACTTTAACAATCAATCTAGCCACGAGTAGAATCAATAGGAGCTCCGGTTCCTACATGGTAACATCATGTAAGCATAGAGTATGCATTAGTACATTTGAATGTACTAAGTATGTGGGATGCAATGCTAGCAAGAGATAGATAACATAGTCGAAATGCATAATTGTAAGCAAAGTATAGGTATAACATCAATATGGCATGCATGCTCAAGCTTAAGGTAAAACATACTAGTAAATCATGATCAAGGAATATAAACTCAATATGAGAAACAAACTCAAACCCTTTTGTACCAACCTTGATGAAATGGGCCAAATGACCCCCACTGAACTTATGGTAGAAGCTTTTTGGAGAGTGTTATCAATACCCCTACCATACGATATAGTCTTTTTGGTGATAGTATAAGACGTCCCCTACTTTATGATATCATCTTTTGGGTAGGAGACGTGATTCTTTCTATCTTATGGCATGTCCGTTTTAATAGAATGTCCATACCTTACGATATGATCTTTTCGGTGGGAACCTTTATTATTTCTACCTTATGGCATGGCCTTTTAGGTGGGGTGTCCATATCTTACTATATAATCTTTGCGGTAGGCACAATTAGCTATTCTACCTTATGGCGTGGACTTTATGGTAGGGTGTCAATACCTTATGATATGATCTTTTCCGTAGAAATCAGTAAATAATCTACCTTATGGCATGGTCTTTTTGGTAGGAATCATTAACCACTCTACCTTATGCCATGGGCCTTTCGGTAGGAATCATAGAAGTAGCTCATCAAAACATTACATTCAAATCATTAAGAAAGAACTCCTCATTTTCCCAAGAATACAACAAACACAAGAATACAACAATAACAACGTGCAACACCATAGGTACTTCTTCATGAAAACAACTAAAATAGACATCCCTATCTTCACCACAAAGTCATCATATATCTACACTTCCTCTACTCATTGTACATCGTATGAAGACAATCATCTCATCATTATTTCATCATCATATAATCATTGTAACACCACTCAACTCATAAGACATGTATTGGACCTTCAATTCCTAAAGAAACCCTAGTTGGACATTTTATCGAATACTTGGTAGGTTTGCAATGGGGGTAAAAGAACATGTAATTTAGAGATTAAATCGTGCAAGAAAATCCATTGTAAAATCATCAATCAACACCTTGCAACACCCTCAAGACATTCACATCAAAACCCCTCATCAAATCCAACATTAGATACAAGATTTAGAGCTCAAAACATGCTAAAACAACCATTCTTTTATGAACCAAAATCACAGTGCAGTAAATTGCTCAATATGTAAGCCCCACATGTAAAATCAACTTTAAATTATGTGTTATTTGTAAAAAGGAAGCTTAGGAACCATGGGTGAAAGGACCTAATGGTTCAACACCACATACATTGACTTTGGAGAGCCCTTGAAGAAGATTGGAAATGGAGACTTGAAGCTTGAATGAAATCTTTGATGAAATCCTTAATGAAATTCTTAAGATTGGTCTTTAGTTTAGGACTTGAATTTAGGGTTAAATATGAATCTAAGTGTTTTGGAGGATATTAGGGAATAATGAGAATGCTATGAGGGTGAAAGAAGGCTAAGTATAGGTAAAAAGACGTATTGAGAACCATTGGGATCAAGACTTGAAAGTCTTGGACCGAAATTGAAAAAAACAAGGCCAAAATTACACTGGTCCACGTCGCGACTGGAAATCTACATTTTCTGCACAAACGAATTTTATGAAAATGGGCATAAATCCTTTATCTGAACTTGGAATGAGGTAAAACTAAGTGCATTGGAAAGATAATTCAAAGAGATTTAAGGTGGTAGGTCGTGGGCTATCAATTCATTGTGTGCTAAGAGATACGCCTCTTCATTGTTGGCCTTCCTAAATAGTGTTCTTTGCGATTTTCAGATTTTGATACAGTTGCTCAAAATTTGGGTTAGACCCATATCCCCCTCAATTGGACCCCCTAAACAAGAATATGAAGTCAGATTTTCAAAATAATAAATGGATTTTTAGATATATGAAAATTACGAGTCCGGGCACTTTCGTGGCATATTTTCGGGCACTTTTTGGGGTCGTTACAAGATCCACATGTTGAGGCCCTTCACTCCATGGATCCCAGTCTGGTCAAGGCTAACGAGAATCTAGTAGACCTCCAGAAAGCAACACCTCCTCCCATTCTTGAGCCATTTCCTCCTGAGCCATCTACAAAGGGTTCGACTCCAGTTTCCACTACCACTACTCCAAATGCACCAAAGCAGCCTACAACACCTGATATCGTGGCGGGACCCTCCATAGATGTACTTGCACCAGAGCCATCTGCACCTTAGGTTCCTTCTGCAGACTTTGCTATTATCTCTGTTATTGCATTTCACCTATAGTTCGCACGTTTTCCAGGACAGAGGCCCAGCTAGATGGATTGATGCAACAGATAAACCATGGGTCCAATAGCCAGTTTAGTCATCAGAGGAAAGGTCCAAGGCATTTATTCTTTCACTTATAGATAAGAGGATTTCAACGGTGGATGCTAAGGTTGACCCTTTCAAGGCAAGAGTTTAGAATAAGCTTGATGTGATCCAGTCTGCTGACATGTCTACTTTCTACCAGGAGATGGCCAAGTTTAAGGCCCACTTGATTGCATCACTAGCAACCCCGATCACAACTCCATAGCAGGCACCTACGGGTGAGGATTTGATTAACCTATTTGCTTCAGACGATCCACTGCATGCTCCTAGGAAGAGAGACTAATGCAGAGGAGGGGCATAAGTGGCAGAGGCCTCTAAGGAAAATGAGGAGCTGGAGGAGTAGATCAAAGAGCTTGTCATGCAGCTGTTACTATATCATTTACACATCCTTGGTCGCGGAAGCAATTAAACAGTAAGAGTATAGAAATAAAGATAAAGCGACTAAGGGGAGTCTTTCACAGCATAAATCATCAAAGGAGTCAAAGCTCAAAGCATAAATACATAACTTGTCCATCAAAACCTCTAGCATATATTGGGTGGGGGCCAAGACAACTTTCCAGATTCACCCTCATAGTCATAAGAATCTAAACAAAGAAAAGAGTCTTTACATAACATAGGATCAATAATTATCATCCTCAGAGTTAAGGACTCACCAAACTTTAATTGAAGAGATAGTACTAGCCACGTGGAGGAGGAGGATGATCAAGTGGAGCTCCATTTCCTACATGGTAACATCATGTAGTCATAGAGTATGCATTAGTACGTTTGAATGTACTAAGTTTGTAGGATGCAATATCACAAGAGATTAGTAACATAGTCAAAATGCATAATTTAGCAATGGATGAGCATATAACAATATGGCATGTATGAATGATACTTGAAGTAAATATGATTATATAGAACACAATATATATGTAGTAAGAGACCATCATTATGGAATCCAAGGCCTATCACCCCCTTGGAGAGGTGATTGAAGTATCAACCCCTCAATTGGTTGATGGTTGTCACACTCTATAATCCATGGTGATTGAGGTATCAACCCCTTAATTGGTTGATGGTAGTCACACCCTACCATCCATGGTGATTGAGGTATCAGCCTTTCAATTGGTTGATGGTAGTCATGCCCTACCACCTATGGTGATTGAGGCATAGCACCAACTCAACAAAATGTGGTTAACTTACTACACTATAGATACCTTTCATGAAATCAACACATATATACTTTTTTTCATCATCATAGAGTAATTTGACACAGGCCATGCAATAGATCATCAATAACTCATGAATCCTAAACTGCACATTTTAGCAAACACTTGGCAGGTGTATAATGCTAGTTCAGAATCATACAATTTAAGAGTGAAATTATGTGAGAAAACTTATTGTAAATCAACCCACCAAAATTTGGTAACACTCCCATGCAAGATACATTAAAACCCTTCATCAAATCTTATCACAGAACATAGATTCATAGCTCAACAGATTCTTAAACAGTCCATTTTTCATGAAAACCCCAGCATAGTTTATAATCAAGTTCATAGTAAGAATAACCATAAGTAAATCAACTTGAAAATATGTAATTTGTACAAAAAGGAAGGTTGGGCACCATGGATGAAAGGTCCCAATGGTAGAATCCCACATACTTCAACTTTGGAGATTCCCTTAATGAAGATTGGAATGAGAACTAGAAGCTTTAATGAATTCCTTAAGATTTGGAATGAGCTTGGGACACTTGAATTTGAGTGAATTATTAGTCTAAGTGTTTGAGAGGGTTTTGGGGAATGTCTTGAATGATATGTGGTTGAAAAATGACTAAGTGTAGGTGTTTTTATGTACAGGAAGGCTTAGGCCCAATCCCAAAAGGCCTTGGACTGAAAAAACAAAAATTGGCAAAAAACAAATATATGGGTCCATGCCCTAGCTTGTCGAGCCTGGGGCGGTGGATCGGTTCTATTTTTTTTGAAAATTTTGAAAAATGAAATTTTGATACAATTGCTCTGAAATCAGGGTTAGATAAATTCTCACTCAATTTTGCCCCTTGATCACGAGTATGAAGTTGGATTTTTGATACAATGCACAAATTTTGATATATATGAAAATTACGAATATGAGCATTTTCAAAGCACATTTCAAGAAATTTTTGGGGCATTTTAGCAGCGATCGAGAGAAGAGCAGGAGAAAAGGAGAGCTCTTGAGCTTGAGCGGTTGCATGGAGTTGCCTTATCTAGCACAATTGCAACACAGACTACTCCAGAGAGGCAGCTACTCATGACCAGACAGATGCTTGTGCTTGAGCACCTTTTGATGTTTGCTGTTTTTTGACCCCTATTCTTATTTTTGTTTTAGGTGCATACTTTGAGGACACAATATATTTGGTTTGGTGGGATATTGGAAGTTATAAACTAGGGCGAAGTCTAAGTAGCCTTTAGTCCATAACTATCGTAGATTTGATATCTCAAGGTTTTCTTGCCGTGCTTCATTTGCCTTGTGGGTAATTTTTATTTTAATGTTGAACTGACACATTTTTATGTGTTTTGGTAATTTGTTGATATATGGTGATTACCCTTGGCATGTAAATTGTTTTGAATAACTTTTATGAAATGTTTTGGAAAATTGGTACCCACAAAATTTTTGTAAATTGTGGTTATTTTTGCAATCATGCATGTATAAATGGTTTGATAATGTTTGTTCTAACTAAGTAAAGGCAAGTTGAATCTTGAAGCATGATCTGTGTGTCTATGTTGGCTAGCATGGAATGCCATGTGTGTGTTAGATGAATGTTGTTGTGTTCATGCATTGTTTACTAATTCAGAACTTGCTTTGTTACTCTGAGTTGGACGGGAGATTGTGTGGATTAGGAATGGATCTTAGGACATTTTTGTTTAATTAAGTCTAGGTTTGCCTAAATGAACCACCATATGAAAGAGTTTACCCCTTGTTCTAAATGTTTCAGCCTCATATGAACCTTTTCTTTCTTAATACCTAGCTAGCCTAACCTTATTTAGTGAAATACCTTGATATTGGCCCTGGTCTATCCATGAACATGTGAACCTTGATTGATGCAGAAAGCCTAAGTTGGGGTGGCTACCAAAAGTAGCCCTAGTTTGGGGATTGGATATTATGTATTTTACCTCAGGCTAAAAGCCTAAGTTGAGGGTGGACTATATTGTGATGTAACAACAAAAATGAGGTGAGTAGTTGGTAGTAGAAGAAACAAATGGAAAGTCATGTACTGGGCAAGAGAAAAAGAGAAAAAAATGCCTTAGTATGAGTTGAAAAAGCTAATTGAGGTTGAAAATAAGGCATAAGATGAAAAATGAAAAGAAAATACCCGCAAAGCTTGAGAATTAGGAGTAAGGGAGAACTATCTAAGATTGGTTTGAGTTAATAAGGTAAAAGTGTTGAAAAACGTAGTTCAAGGTTGGCCTTTAGTCACTAATTACCCAAAGTGCGACACCAAAGCCTCATGAAGCTATGTTACATGGCTATGAAGTCCTAAAGTGATCCTAATCGACTTAGTCAATTTCGGGTTGTGAGTGTATCAGCAAGCTTATGGTGTTGCTCATCAAGCATGAATGTCATTTGTGAGAGAAAGTATGCTTGCACAGTCCCTTAATCTACTTTGAAGGCTTTTTGAGTGAAAAAAGGGGACTTCTTTTCTATGAGGGCAGTTGCATTGCATGGTTAGCATATCACTTTCTCAGTGATTGCGGACTATTGATACTCCTTAACTTGTCATAGTTGGATTGTCAAATGCATCAGTGTGACTTGGTTTGCTTGGAAGCTACATGACCATGTTTTGAAAGTGCTAGTCTGGGTACTTGAGTTGAAATTAAGTGAAGTATATGCCAGGAGGATGATTGCTATATATTGCTCATTATCTATCAAGATTGAGTCATCACGTGAGGACAAGAAACAATTCTAAGTTGAGGGTGTTGATGTGCTCTCAAAATACAATACATTTGGTGCCTAAAACAAGAAATTTTATGTGTTCTCAATGTGACTTTTTATGGTTTTTATGTGTTTTGTGTTTATTTTTGCAAAAAATACAGGATAGCTTGAATTTGGGAAAATGTAGTAGATTTTGTTGAATTTAAGAATGTACGATACCTATTACGAGTCATAGCACATGCAACAAGTCGTAGGAGATGACCGCATCGATTAAAAGTTTCCAAAATCAAAATTTGAGAAATTAAAGTCCAGCCATATGAGTACAGGGTACAAATCATACTCCTCACTATGACTCGTAGAAGTGGACCTCATAGTGATTAGTAGTGTTGATTAAAATTGGACAAAGAATTGCAACCATGGACTATGAGAAGGCACTACTAGTGGTTGACCAGATAACAACCTGCAATATGAATCGTATTAGTCAAGTCCAAAATGTCAAGTGCTGACTACGAAAGCCTGATTACGACTTGTAGGTCACCCTACGAGTCGTATCTACAAGCAGTAATTGCTGCCGACCAGATTTTCTAAATTATTTTAAGAACCCTTTTGTAAATAGTATACGTTAGGGTTTTTAGTAGAGAAGAATAAAATTTGACACAAGAGAGAATATTTTGTAGATAGAAAAGGGTTTAGAGTAGAAAACTAGATTTTCGTGAAGGCTCAATTTAGGGATTAGAATCACTTGTAATTCAACTTCATTTTTCAATCTTGTGAATCCAAACTCAAGGTATTTTATTAGTCTTTATTTTGCTTGGGTAATTTCTCAACTATGTTTATTTGTCTTTATTAGTCTTCATTAGTCTTTATTATTCTTTATTAGTCTTTATTTTTCTTGGGTAATTTCTCAACTATGTTTATTTCATTCATTGTCTTTGTTGCTGCCCAAGCTATGAGTAGCTAAACCCCCACAACTTGGGTATTGTGGGGACCATGACGAGCTAGCTTCATAACCAAGATTATTTGCACCTCTTGAGTTGGGTATTTGCATGTATTATCCATTTTTTTTGTTTTGCTTGTTGTTTAATCGTGTCCAACATTAAACCCCACCTAGTATCATCATCCTTCCCAAGGTAGTGGTGAATAGGAAAAGGAAATGAGTGACAAAATTCGATTGATGTGTCCTCGTCAAATAAACCAAATCTGATCAAGGAAAGGTTGACTGGGACAATAGTTAACAGTAAGTTGGCACACTATGGTAGCCCACCAGGCGCCATACTGAAATTCCACCTTCATCTTTGCCCAAGGGTTGGAAGAACTTAAGTTACCAACCTTCATATAATGTCCCAATATAGGTTGTGTTATGCAGGGTATTTGAGTTAGTAAGTCATGGGGAACACAATTTCCCATGTTGCTCTCCAATTTGATTGTCTCTTTGCTTTGTTAGTATAGATTAAGTTTCTAACAAGTCATTTCAAACCCCCTCCCCCTTCAATTAGGAATAGAGTTAATTGATGTTTGAAATGATTGTTGGTGAATCAATGCAACAAAACCCCATATTCCCTTGGGATTCAACCTTAACCTATGATTAGGTTTTATATTTGACAACGATCGCTTTATCTTCAAAGTGAGAGATATTGTTTGAGCGTGATCAGCTGAGAGGGAGAAAAGAGGAGAAGAATATATGGTCTCGGATCTGAATAAAAAAATCACTATGGGCAGAATCATTGTGCCTCATTATCAATTTCACCTTCAGTTTCTCGATCAACATCGACAACAGATATTTTTTAGTTTTATAAGCAAGTGATTCCTGCATTTACTAATCAAAAATAAATCTAGTGTGTCTAAGGATACATGCAGAGGTGCAAAAATTATAACCCAACCTATTCGACTTTAGGTGGATTAATAACTTCCTCATTTATTAACTCAATCCATCTCAATCCAATCGATTTGAAATAAGATTGATATGCAACCAAATTGACTCTCGAGAGATTTTGTCAAAATATTTTTAAAAGAGTTTTTATTTTTATTTAATATATTTTATATAGTCATAATAAAAAATATAATTTTATCAAATACAAAAATATTATAAAAGAACGAATGAAATAAGTAAAACTGAATAAAAATTGGGTCGATTAGATCTTGACTTGCTCTATAACGTATTACCTAACTCTATTTTGACACAACACATTTTGAAACAACCCCAAAAAGTGCCTGAAAAATTGTCTCAGAATGCCCAAAATTTTAAATTCCATATATTTTAAAATTCCTCCATTATTTCGATAATCCGACTTCATATTTTTGTTCAAGGGGTCAAAATTAGGTGAAAAGAGGTCTAACCCCGATTTAAGAGTGAAAGATTAGCAATTATGAAATTCTAAGAGTGCAATTTACAGTGGGAAATCTGCATCACTTCCACGATGCGCCACAGTGCAAAATGTGGGTTGTTTTTTTCTCGGTCCAAGACTTCTAAGTCTTGCGCCTAAGTGTTCCCAAATGTGTTTTTACCTATACTAAGCTTTATTTCACCCTCATATCATCCTAAATATTTTTCAATACTCACTCAAACACTTAAGTCATATTTTCACTCCCAAATTCAAGTCCCAAACCCTTATCCCAAGCTAAGGTTCTCCTTCAAGGTTCTTCTTCGAGCTTCAAGTCTCCATCTCCGATCTATACCAAGTTCTTCTCTAAGGTAAGATATGTGAATTTCTTTCATGTGTACCTTTCACCCATGATACCCAAGTCTCCTTTTACTCAAATGCATGATTGAAAGTTGATTTACAAATGGATCTTGGTTATTATGAAATTCACTGCACACTATGTTAATGCTATGTAAAGTGGTGACTGTTTTGCTATATTTTGAGTTATAAATCATGGATCTATTGTAAGATTTGAGGAGGGGTTTTGATATAATTTCTTGAGGGTATTGCAATGTGTTGATTAATGATTTTACAATGGATTTTCTTGCATGAATTCATCTTTATAAGTCATGATTTTACTCTAGCATTACAAACCCTCTAAGTGTTTGATAAAATATCTGGATGTGGTTTCTTGAGGTGTTAAAGGTCCAAAGTATGAGATATGATACAATTGACTATATGATGATGAAATGACCTTATGTATATGATATACACTATATAAAGTGTTGCATTAGGCCATGCCCAATCTGGGGGGTCTAAGATCTTGGATAATCGAGATGGGGGTTTGTACTCATCACCCGAGGGAATGGCTAGTACTTCTCCACCTCGGTGATGGGGCGGCATTATTACCAACTAATGGAAGGGTTATTACTTCTCTACCTAGGTGATAGGGCGACATTATCACCAACTAAGTAAAGGGTTAGTACTTCACCACCTAAGTGATGGGGCGGCATCATCACTAACTTACCAAGGGTTTGTACATTGGGATTCTAGCTTCGTCCATCTTACAAATATGAGATCCTAAATGATCATGAGTTACTTAAGCATGCTTTATATTAGAATTGATCATACATGTCATATTATTATATGATGACTATTGTCTATTGTTATGTATTTTGATTATGATGTCTATCTCTTGTTGCATTGCATCCTACATACTTAGTACATTCAAATGCACAAACGTATACTTTATGCCTACATGATGTCACCATGTAGGAACCGGTGCCCAAGTTGATCATCCTCCTACTCCACTTCGCTAGTTCGATACTACTCAAGCTAGTTGGTGAGTCTTCCACTTCGGGGACCTTAGTCTATGTTGCTCTTATTATGTATTGAGACATTTTTCTTTATTGTTGGACATGTTCTGTATCTATACTAAGAGCCTTGACTCTTATGTCTTTGATGTCTATGGTATGAAACTGCTTTTCTTAGCCCCTATTGTCCCACTTTATTATCGATTGATGCTTGATTTATTGCTTCTGCAACCAATGATGTATAATGACAAGTTAAGAGGCTTGTTTGGGGCTCCTTCAGGTTCCCCATTCACCATGTTATGTCTAGTCCCTAGGCTTGGGTCATGGACAAACTTGGTATCAGATAACTAGGTTGATAGATCCTCAGAGTCCAACACACCGCGTTGATTAGAGTCCTACTCATAGTTCTGAAGCACGCCATGAGTATGTGTAAGGGGTTATGAGACATTTTACGAAATGTTTCTCGTCTTTATATTCTATGTCGTGCTATAAAGTTTCGGTAAGTTTTCCCCTCTAACGATCATTCTTTGCTATTCTAGATCATTCCAAATACTCGAGGACCAAGGGCCCAAACTCCCGAGGAGCAATCTAACAATGGTTAGCTCCGGGATAGTCTCACTATGCTTGCCCTAGTTATAGCCAACCAAGTCGATCAAGGGGACCACACCTCTCATGCTACTACCTTGGGAGCTAGGGTAACAGACTTCATGAGGATGAATCCTCCAATATTTTATGGGTTAAAGGTGGATGAAGATCCAAAAGAGTTCATTGATAAGGTCTACAAAATCTTGTCTATTATGGGTGTTGGGCCGAATGAAAAGGCATAGTTGGCGACGTACCAACTAAAAGGGGTAGCTCAAATATGGTATGACCAATTGAAGAGTGAGAAGGGTATTGGTAATGTGGTGCTTTGGGAGGAGTTCAAATTGGCCTTCCTTAGTTAGTTTTTCCCTCTTGAGCTTAGGAAAGCTAAGTCGGTGGAGTTTATGAACTTTAAACAAAGTGTTATGAGTCTGAGAGAGTATGTTCTCAAGTTTAATCAACTTTCACAGTATGCTCGTCATTTGGTGGCCGATTCTTGATCTAGGATGAACACGTTTGTGATGGGGGTCTCCGACTTGGTAAGTGAAGAACATCGGTCCGTAATGCTAATTAGTGACATCGACTTGTCTCGGTTGATGACCTATGCCAAAAAAATAGAGGAGGAGAAATTGAGGAAGAGAAGGGGGCATGAGGCCAAGAGGGGCCATTTTGAGGGTAAGTTTCAAAAGGGAGTTAGATCTCATCAAAGCCAAGGGCCTTCTCGTGCTACTAATACGGGGTTTTCCAATGACTTCCCTAGGCCTCAAGGTGTTGGTGATGTGGCTCACATCTAGATGTGGGAAGAGTCATAATGTCCTATGTTTGCATGGTTCTAATGCATCCTTTAGTTGTGGGGAGCTTGGTCACAAGAAGATAGATTGTCTAAGAAATCGTGACAAGGTTTGGATACAAATGTGGTTACATTGGGTGGAGGTGGTCCTTAAGGTGGTGCCCCATGGCATAATCAATTTTATGCTCTACATGGGAGGAAAGGGGTTGGTGAGGTCCCCTATGTTACCGCTATATTGGATATCATTAACTTTGATGTATATGCTTTGGTTGATCCGACTGACACTCTTTCCTTTGTTACACCTTTTGTTGCTAAAAAGTTCCATGTTGTCCCCAATTTGTTGCATGAGTCATATGAAGTATCTATTTCTATTGGTGCCTCTATTGTTGCAAGGAAAGTTTATGAGAGTTATCCTATTTGTATTTTGCATAACCTTGTCATCTTGCTGAATTAGACATAGTAGATTTTCATGTCATTCTTGGGATGGATTGATTGCATGCCTATTATGCTTTTATTGATTGTAGAAACCTTATGGTCAAGTTTCAATTTCCTAATAAACCCGTCCTTGAGTGGGAAAGTCAAAATGTGGTGGTCAAGGGTAGATTCATTTCATGAATTAAATATCGTATGTTGATCTCTAAGGAGTGTCTTTACCATCCTGTGAGGGTTAAAGATGTGGAGTCCAGAGTCCCTTCAATTGAGTCAATTTTGATTGTAAATGATTTTCTTGATGTCTTCCTAAATGACTTTCTTGGTGTTCCTCCCGAAAGGGAGATAGATTTGGTATAGACATCCTCCTCGATACTCAACCTATTTTAATTCCCACTTACCATATGTCCCCCGCAGAGTTGAAGGAGTCAAAGGAACGATTAAAAGATTGAGGTGCTCCGGTGGCAACTCAATAGAGTCACCATCAAGAATAGGTATCCTCTTCCAAGGATTGATGATTTGTTTGACCAATTACAAGGGGCTAGCTTCTTCTCTAAGATTGATCTTCGGTCTAGGTATCATCACGTGAGGGTGAGGGAGTGTGACATTCCCAAGATAGCCTTCCGGACTAGATATAGGCATTATGATTTTGTCATGATGTCATTTGGTTTGACCAATTCACTGGCCATCTTCATAGATCTAACAAATAGGGTCTTCAAACCTTACCTTGATTCCTTTGTTGTGGTCTTAATTGATGGTATCTTGATCTATTCATATAGTAGGGAGGAGCATATGAGTCATTTGAGGGTTATGTTGCAAAGATAGAGGGAGGAGAAATTATATGCCAAATATGAAAAGTGTGAATTTTGGTTGAATTATGTTGCATTCTTGGGTCATGTAGTGTCGGGAGACGGTATAAAAGTGGATCATAAGAAAACCAATGTGATAAAAATTGGCCTAGACCATTGATCATGTTGGATATTAGGAGCTTCTTGGGCTTAGCAAGTTATTGTAGATGGTTTTTGAATGGGTTCTCCTCCATTGCTTCCCTTATGACAAAAGTGACTCAAAATAAAGTTAAGTTTGTGTGGACCGATGAATGTGAGAGGAGATGCCAAACATTGAAAGACAAGCTTTTGTCCACTCCTATATTGTCACTACCAGATGGGCTTGAGGGATTTATGGTAATTGTGATGCTTCCTTGGTTAGATTGGGTTGTGTGTTGATGCAAAATGGTAAGGTCATAGCTTATGCTTCTAGACAACTTAAGGTACATGAAAGGAACTACCTAACCCATGATTTACAGTTAGCCGTTGTTGTGTTTGCATTAAAAATTTGGCGTCACTACTTGTATGAGGGTGAATATAGATGTGTTCACCGATCATAAGAGTCTACAATGTGTCTTCACTCAAAAAGATCTTAACTTGAGGAAAATGAGATGGTTAGAACTTCTCAAAGATTATGACATGAGTATGCACGATCATCTGGGTAAGGCAAATGTAGTGGCAGATGCTTTGAGTAGGGTGTCTATGGGTAACCTAGCTTATGCTATTGGTGATGATAGGGAGGTGTCTTGGGAGGTACATCAATTGGCTAGATTGGGGGTTAGATTTGAAGTGGTTGATGATGATAGTGTTGTGGTTGTTGATGGGTCTAAGTCTTCTTTGGTTGATGAGGTGATAGTAAAGCAAAGTTTGGACTCCTCCTTGCTTGAATTGAAGACCTTAGTAAAAGAGGGCAAAGTAGAGGTTTTCTCCCAAGGGGGAGATGGTGCCCTTAGGTACCAATGTAGGTTGTCTGTGCCTTGTGTTGATGGTTTGAGGGAGAAAATCCTTGATGAGGCCTCATCTTAGTTCCACCAAAATGTATAGAGACTTGAGCAATGTGTATTGGTGGGGAGGCATGAAGAGGGACATTGCTAAATTCATTTCCAGTTGCCATAGTTGTCAACAAGTCAAAGCCGAGCATCAAAGGCTGGTGGCCTAATCCAAGACATAGAGATTCCCACTTGGAAGTCAGAGGTGGTTAATATGAATTTTGTGGTTGGGTTGCCCAAGGCTAGAAGAGGTTTTGATTCTATATGGGTGGTGGTTGATATGATGACGAAATCGGCTCACTTTCTGTAGGTTAATACCATATATGGGGTTGAAGAGTATGCAAGGTTGTACATCTATGAGTTAATGAGGTTACATAGGGTTCCTTTGTCTGTCATATCAGATTGTGGTTCACAATTTACTTCACACTTTTGGAGGTCTTTTCAAAAAGGTCTTGGTACAAAAGTTCACCTTAGTACGGCCTTCCACCGCCAAACAGATAGCCAAGCCAAAAGAACCATTCAAACACTTGAGGATATGCTAACGGCTTGTGTATTACAGTTGAGGAGTTGTTGGGATGACTATTTTCCCTTGACTGAGCAACAATAGCTATCACTCTAGCGTCGGTATGGTTCCTTGTGAGGGTCTTTATAGGAGATGTTGTAAATCATCGGTTACGTTGTTTGAGGTCGGAGAGGTGGCTTTATTGGGACAAAATCTAGTTATGGAGGCTCTTACGAAGGTGATGATGATTAGGTAAGGGTTAAAAACAACCTAAAGTCGTCAAAAATCTTATGCCGATATGATAAGAAGAGACCTTGAATTCAAAGTGGGTGATTGGGTTTATTTGAAAGTTTCTCCAATGAAAGGTGTGGTCTGTTTTGGTAAAAAGCAGATGTTGAGTCCTAGATATATTGGTCCTTAGGAGGTCTTGAGGAAGATTGGCAATGTAGCTTATGAATTAAAGTTGCCTAGTGAAATAAATTTGATTTATCCGGTGTTCCATGTTTCTATGTTGAGAAAATGTATTGGTGATCCTCATGCTATAGTATCTCTTAATATTGTGGATATTGTTGACGATATCTTGACTTATGAGGCAGTTCTGGTTTAGATCCTAGATTGCAAGTGAAGAGATTGAGGAACAAGGAGGTGGCATACGTTAAGGTCCTTTAGAGGAACAAACAAATCGAAAGTGATACTTAGGAGGCTGAAGCGGATATGCAAAAGTGGTATTCTTATCTTTTCCACTCCCCTCAAGCCTAAGGTGCTAATTCTAAGTCCCTTATGTGATTTCTTGTCTTGTATTTCAGCCCCCATGTCATTCATATGCATTCCTGTTTAAGTTGGCAAGTTTATGATGATTTTACACTTATGTTGCAATTTTGAAAAGGGTGTTTTAAATGTAATATTGCAATTTAGTTGGGGCTGGAATGTTTATGATTACCCTTGTCTTGTAAGTCTCTTTTACATTCGGGGACGAATGTTCCAAAGGGGGAGATATTAAAATGATGCCAAAAAGTGCCCGAAAATGTGCCTTAGAATGCCAAGAATTTAAATTCCATATATCTCAAAATTCATTTGTCATTTCAATAATCCGGCTTCATACTCTTGTTCAGGGGGTAAAACTTAGGTGAAAAAGGGTCTAACCCTGATTTAAGAGCGAAAGATTAGCAATTATGAAATTCTATGAGTGCAATTTCCTGTGGCAAATCCGCATCGTGGAATGCAAAAAGTGGACTATTTTTTTTATTTGGTCCAAGACTTCTAATTCTTAGGCTTAGGTGTTTCCAAATGTTTTTTTTACCTATACTTAGCCTTATTTCACCCTCAAATTATCCTAAACATTTTTCAATACTCACTTAAACACTTGGTCATATTTTCAATCCCAAATTCAAGTCCCAAACCCTCATCCCAAGCTAAGGCTCTCCTTCAATGTTCTTCTTCAAGCTTCAAGTTTCCATCTCCAATCTTCACCAAGTTCATCTCTAAGATAAGAGATGTGGGTTTCTTTCATTGGTTCCTTTCTCCCGTGATACCCAAGCCTCCTTTTATTCAAATTGCATGATTCAAAGTTGATTTACAAATTGGTCTTGACTATTATGAAATTTACTGCACACTATATTAGAGCTATATAAAGTGGTGATGTTTTTCTATGTTTTAAGCTAGAAATCTTGGATATATTGTAAGATTTGAGGAGGGGTTTTGATGCATATTGCTTGAGGGTGTTGCAAGGTGTTGATTGATGGTTTTGCAATATATTTTCTTGTGTGAATTCATCTTTATATTTCATGATTTTACATTAGTATTACACACCCTCTAAATGTTTGATAAAATGTCTGGATGTGGTTTCTTGAGAAGTTGAAGGTCCAAATCAGGAGATATGATATGATTGACTATATGATGATGAAATGAGCTTATGTATATGATATACTCTATATAAATTGTTGTATTAGGCCATGCACAATCCAGGGGTTCTAAAGACCCGGATAACCGAGATGGAGGGACAAATCAACCGAGGGAAAGGTTAGTACTTCTCCACGTAGGTGATGGGGCGGCATTATCACCAACCAGGGAAGGGTTAGTACTTCTCCACCTATGTGATGGTGTTGTATTATCACCAACCGAGGAAAGGGTTAGTATTTGTCCACCAAGGTGATGGAGCAGTAGTGTCACCAACCGAGGGAAGGGTTAGTACTTTACTACATAAGTGATGGGATGGAATCATCACTAACCTACCAAGGGCTTGTACTTTGGAAATCTAGTTTTGTGTATTCTACACATATGATATCCTAAATGATCATGAGTTATTTAAGCATATTTCACTTGAGCATTGATCATATGTGTCATATTGTTATATGATGACTATTGCCTATTGTTATGCATTTTGATTATGACGTCTATCTCTAGTTGCATTGTATCCTACATACTTAGTAAATTCAAATGTACAAACGCATACTCTATGCCAACATGATGTCACCATGTAGGAACCGGTGCCCAAGTTGAACAACGTCCTCCTCCACTTGGCTAGTTCGATACTACTCCAGCTAGTTGGTGAGTCCTCCACTTCGGGGAACTTAGTCTATGTCGCTCTTATTATGCATTGAGATATTCTTTTTTATTGTCTATTTTGACTATGAGGGTGAGCCCGATTAGTTCATCTTGGCCCCCGCTCTTATCTATGTATTAGAGGTTTTTGTTGGATATGTTATGTATTTATGCTAAGAGCATTGAATCTATTGTTCTTGATGCCTATGGTATGAAAGTGCTTTCCCTTAGCCACGGTTGTCCCACTTTATTATCTCTTGATGCTTGATTTATTGCTTTCACGATCAATTATATGTAATGACAAGTTAAGAGGCTTGTTTGGGGATCCTTCGGGTTCCCCATTAGTCGTGCATGGTCTAGGACCTAGGCTTGGGTTATGACACATTGTGATCCAATAAAATTCTTGTTGGGTTGGGTCTTCACCCATTAAATGTTTTGACTCATTATGACCTATCCAGATTTGACCCTACTCACCCAATTATTGCCTCTAGATGCAGCAAATAGAGGGAAATATTTATGACTTTGGAGTTGAGGCATATTCACTAGTTCAACAGTGTGTCCTTCAAATACCATGGATGGAAAAAAAAAAGAAATTTCAAGATCTTTTAAAATTCTCTGATACCATATAAAATAAGATTATTCAAGTGAACTATGTTTGTTGATAGTACTTCTCAATACTATATACTAGTTGTACTTCTATAACTAAGAAAATTTGTCTTTACATTTAATTATAGATAATACAATTAATATAGTTAAGAAAATACGTCCCTGTGATTATGCAATCACATAAGAAAATATATCTCTGTGATTATGAAATAAAATAAGATCTTCCAATAGCTACGTAATATTACATTGGTAAAAATATAACAGAATCTGAAAAGATTAGGGGACATATGTTTCAATAATAATTCGCCTTGATTGTCCATTTGCATATTAGGTGCATTGATTTTTAATTTCTTGACACATATATCAAGATCTGGTCCTGGTCATAACGGCGCCTGTCAAACCCCAACTATAGGTAAGTGATGTGCTGTCAAATTATAATATATCTAGTGCCTAAAACAAGGGATTTTGTGAGTTCTTAAAGTGACTTTTTTATGTTTTGATGTGTTTTTGTGTTAATCTTACAAAAAAGTTAAGTTGACATGATTTTGAAGAAAAGTTCTAGATTTTGCTGAAGCATAGGCCATACGAGCCCGCTCACACTACGAGTCGTAGGTTGTGTCATAGAAGGAATCAGAGACCAAAACTCAGAAATCTGGCAAGTGAAGGTCACCCCTACGAGCCCAGCATACGAGTCATAAGACACTATGACTCGTGTAGGTGGACTCGTAGCAAGAATCAACGATTCAAAATGTTGGACCAAAAACTGAAGACAAAGACTATGAGATCAACATACGAGTCATAGCTCGAGTAATGACTCGTGCCTATGCATCATACAAGTTCAGTCCAAGATGCAAAGAAACTAATGCAAGACCCCGATTACGACTTGTAGGCCAACCTACGATTCGTAACTGCGAAATTTATCAGATGCATGCTATCTTTTCTGCATAATTCCTAAGATTATTTTGTAAATACTATAAATAGTTTAAGTTAGGTTTTTTGAAGGAGTTTGAACCAGTAGATATTTCTCCATTACATTTTGAAGCTTTTCTTAGGTTTTTAGAGTAGATTATTTTCTCTTTGAAAAATCAACTTTAGGGATTGCAAATCTTGCTTTGTACTCATTGTTGATCAATTAAACTTGTGGGTTTTCAACTTGTGGTGCTCATCTTCTCCATTGTTATTGGTGAAACTCTCAACTATATTCCAAGTAGATCCTCCCTCCCCCTCGCTCAACTTCGTTTCCCTCGTTTTCTCTTTCGTTCTGCCTGCAAAAAAAGTTATGAGATGACTATTACGTGCATTCTTGTGTATTTAATCTTATCCATGAGTAGCTAAATACCCACAACTTGGGGTTGTGGAAACTATCGGTAGTTGACTTGAGATGACCTAGGTCTTGTGCATGTCTATTATTGGGGTTTTGCATGTATTGTTTGTTTCCCTTCATGCTTAATGTTGTTTGGTGGTGGCCAACACCAAACCCTGCCTACTATGACGATCCCAACCAAGGTAGTGATGAATAGGAAAAGGAAAGTAGATGATAGGATTCAGTTGATGTTTTCCCGTCTAATCGACCAAACCTGACCAAGAGGAGGTTGACTGGGACAATAGGTAACGGTTAGTTCGCAGACCATGGTGGCCAACCAAGTGCCATGGCGAAATTCAACCTTCACCTTCACAAGAGGGATGGAAGAACCTATGTTACCGTCCAGCATGCAATTCATCGATCAAAGTTATGTTACCTATGGCAATTGAATCAACAAGCCATGGGGAACACAATTCCCAAGTTGCCCCCAAAATTGAGTGTTTTTTAGAGTTTTAATTAGTATTCATTTTTAGTTGTCTTTGAATCACAACAACCGCCCATCTAGACATTGTAGTTATAGATACTAGGAATGATTAATAGTGAAATCTTATAGTTAAGCCCTGTATTCCCTGTGGATTTGACCCTAACCTCGGTTAGCTTAATTACTGATAGCGACTGCTTTCTTATTGGAGCGTGACCATATCAAGAAATTATTGCGCTGTTGCTGGAGAATACGACTAGGTTTTGACTTGTATTCACTATTAGTGAGTTCTAGTATTGATTTTTAGAGTCTCTTGTACTTTACTTTTATTTTTCTTTGGTTGTTTGATTTCTTTTGCAGGGTTTACTAGGTTGTATGCCCAACACAAGGAGCCAAGGAAATCCCTTAGCTCCACTAAGTTTTGAGATCCATCGACTACAAAGAAGGATGGCTCGAGTGAATGAGGACATTGAGGTTGAGTAGGATATGCATGCGAATAAGGAAGACTTAAGAAGAGAGGAGAAATCCACCACCAAGATTTCACCAGCCACAACTTAGAGATTTCAATGCAAATGCTTACGACTGGAACCAATACCGATTAAACCCTATGGCGATGGATGTTACAGGTTCATAGTATTGTGCCCTGTACTGGCAGATGCTAAGTTCATCGTATCAAGTGGATTTCTCTAGATTCTCCAAAACCGTGGACTATTCACAGGGTTATCACTAGAGGATTCCTACTGTCATCCCCAAAATGTTGTTTTCGAGAGAAAAAGTGTCATGGGGACACAAAATATTTTTATTGACGCTGTTGGATTGAGGGTGTTCCCATTTTCACTGACTGACAAAGCAGTTGTATGGTTGTCTAAACTTCCTCTGGGTACCATCACTAGTTTGGATGAGCTGCAGAGGGTGTTCTTAAAGATATTTCCCAAGGTCGAAGAAGCTAAAGATTAAGGACCAAATTAATAACTTCGAGCAATTGCCTAGAGACTCTCTTAGCACTACATGGAGAGACTCACCAAATGCTTGAGGATGATCCCTGACCACAAAATTATTGATGATACTTTGGTTGAGATCTTCTATAGAGCACTTGCTGATAATAGCAAAGCTTGCATCAACATGATAATGGGAGGTGTTTTTCTGGATGAACCATTTGAGCTAGTTACCGAAAGAATGGAACAAGTTGTGAAGACCAATAGAGCATGGGTTCAGAGATAGCATGGTAATACAAAGATTTTTTGTGCGGTTACCACAAATAGTGAGCAGGTTAAAGTGAATGAAGAGATTATGGAGCAACTTGCTCGACTCCATATGAGCATGGATTTGGTTTTGAAGCAAAACCAAGCCTGTGTGAAGGAAATAGCTCACCAACCCCCAATTACTCCTATGTATGATGATCAATTCTTTGATGAGGATGCCTATTATGTGAGCAACCAAATGGCGGGTTTTTGGAACAATCCCCAAAGGTCCAACTCGGATTATTGGAGGTAATGTTCCGAGAATCAAGGTCGAAACATTAACCGTGATAGGATGTACAAAGATAATAGGGGTGCATACTATGAGAGAGAGAGTGTGTGTGTTAGACGCAGAATAGGGGTGAAAAGAGCGCTATAGAAATGGTCCTTATGTGCCACCACACAATTTTGATGGCGGATCAAGCAATTCTATGATTGAAGATATGTTTGAAAAGTTGTTGAACAAGCAGACCATCATGATGAGACTCTAAAGGGAATGAAAGCAGATATCTCAGGTATTAATCAAAAGATAGACTCTCTTTCAGCAACAATCAAGCAACCTGAGTAACAATTGGACATGTTTCTTCAAAATTGAGCCAACGCCAAAAGGGAACCCTTCTAAGCAATATGGTTCAAAATCCTAAAAATGAAGGGCATTCCATGACGGCAATGACTCGAACTGGTAAGAGCACAATAGATCCCTTATGCAGGTTGTTATGGATGAAGTCGTTGATAAGGGTCTTGATGGTTAAGTTAACATTGAGAGAGAAGATCCGAAGAATGTTGGGATACAACAAGAAGAGATAAGGGAGCATGGCAAAGTGAAATCCATCCCAAAACCTCTGCCTCTTTTCCATCAACAGCTCAGGAAGAAGGAAGAGGAGGGAAAGTTCAAACACTTCCTCTCGATGTTGAAGCAACTCTCCATCAACATTCCTCTCCTAGAAGCATTGGATAAAATGCCCAGATATGCTAAATATATGAAGGACTTAGTCACCAAGAAAAGCATTTTGAGCTAGGAATTCTCACAAGAACTCTAATAATGTAGTATGATTATAACTAAATTCCTTGCTCAAAAGTGAGAGGATGCCGGGGCATTCACCATTCCTTGCACGATAGGAGACGTTAAATTTGCAAGAGCACTATACAACTTAGGAGCAAGCATCAATTTAATGACTCTTGCCATATTCAAAAAGCTTGGCCTTGGTACTCCTACCCCGTCATGAATGAGGTTTCTTATAGCAGATCAAACCATTAAAAGCCAGAGGGAATCCTTTTGGATGTGCTTGTTAAAGTCAATAAGTTTATCTTTTTGAAAGATTTTGTCATCCTCGACTGCAAAGTTGATTTTGAGGTGCCCATCATTTTGGGGAAACCTTTTCTGGCCACTTGGAGAGTACTAGTGGATTATGGATTCAGGTCAGCTGCGATTCAGGGTTAATGATGCAGAAGTTGTGTTCGATATTCAGTAATTCATGAAACACCCAGATGAATGCATGAGTGATATGTGGACAATCGATAATAGTTGACAAATGTAGATGACAAAGTCGGGCCATAATATTAAACAAGGAGCTTCTTAGGAGGCAACCCAAGCATTTTGATGATTATTTTTTTATTTGAGATATACGGTAGTAGCAGTAATTGTTTGTTTTAAATTAGAAGATAGTGATGCAATTGTAATAATTTGGAGTATTTCTGTTTTTCGAGACTTGGTTTGCAGGAAAGAATTGGAACAACTGAAGATCTGAAAAAATTGGACTTGGAGCAGCTCCTATCAGAAGGCCTATGAGTTGTAGTCTTCACTATGACTTGTAGTCATGTATCGTAGGGGGAAACAGTAAGTGTCTGAAGTTGGTAGATACACTACGAACCAACCTTATGATTCATAGCATGCCCTACGAGTCGTAAGTGGGGTTAGTAGTGCCCAGGTATGATTCATAAATTCTTACTAAGTGTTCGGTCTGGTATGAGATCGGGACCTATGGGTCATAGAATTACCTACGACTCATAGTCGGGGTCTCGTAGCCCCGATCTGCAGTTTTTAAAATCTGACCCGGTTTGCTTATAAAAGGGGTCAAAATTATTGTGGACCCCCAAATTCAATTTTTAAACCCTAAGAGGTGATGGCAAATCCTCATCTATCACCTACATAATTTTTAAGACCAAATTCCCAACTACCTATATCTTTTTCCGACAAGAATTCAGGCAAGGATATCAATTTTTAGGGTTTTGACGCGAATTTCACTCCTTTTTTCTTTGGTTCAATTCTCAATCTGACTGGTAAGCTCTTTGATTTAATTTCTCAATCTTTGGTGATGAGCATTTTTCCCTATATGAGTATAAGTCTAGTTGATCATGTTTAAACATGCATTACGTTGATTGTTAAGCTACACTTATATCCTAGAATTTATAGGCCTTCGAAGAATTGAGTTGTTGAGTGAACCTTGTAGAAAGGTTTGAGTGGGTGATTATGAGTTCGAAATTTGTAGTGTATGATATGTAATGTATTAATGTTTCTCAAGTGGGGTTTGAGTGGTTGTATTAATGTTTCTCAAATGGGGATTTGACTGGTTGTTAGAATTGCACCTTAGGTGATATAGGGGTGATTGCCTATGCTTCACTATGTGGGTTTGATTGAATCGTTGTGCCTATTCTTGACTAAGTGGGTTTGATTGAATCATTGTGAATAGTAATTGCACTTTCTTGGGATTTTATGGACATGTTAAGAATGAGTTTAGATTGTTGATTGCTTTCGTTGTCCTTGATGTTTGGTTGAACTGGTTTTGACTCTTAGGGATAATAGTCATTTCAAATTGCTGATGCTAATATGGAATTGATTATGTGCCACTTAGTTGTGCTTTGCTCTTATTTGCATGATTAAGTTAAATTTAGTGTTGAAATTGTGCTTGGTGTGGGAAATACTTAGGCATTGCAGGTGACTTCTGTGCTCAGTCACGAGGCATTCCTACGACTTGTAAGTTCCTATACGAGTCGTAGTGGCCCCTGGTAGCAAGCATATATCACCTGTAATACCTTCATATTTCTCATACAAGACTTACATGTGATTTGTAGTACTTGGTACGACTCGTAGGGAAGGTCTCGTAAACTTTGCTAAGTTTTGGAAATATTTCTGGAAATAGGTATGAGACCAGGAATACGACTCACAGGCCAACCTATGAGTCGCAACTGCATCTTATATCTATGATCAGAAAGCAGTTTTAAAGGCACAACTAGTTCTATGAGGCCAGTATACGACTCGTAGGTCACCCTACGAGGCGTAACTACACTCGTACCTGCATATCTGCAGTTGTATCAATGCACAATTACGTGTTAGTTGTTTTTGTTTCTTGTTTTTTGCAGAGTATTTTAGTGGATCAAACATCTTGGACTTAACTGTTGCTTTGTTGATTGTTTGTAGATAAAATGCCTCGAAAAGACAAACGGGTAATTCAACCTTTCCAACAGAGGTTACGGGATGAATCATTCAACACCGAATAATCTGAGGGCTTTGTGGAAGTCCACAAAGTAAGGTTAGACCCGGAGGCCAATAGACCTCAAAGTCGGGCACTCGCAACTCAGACACCCATGTAAGTGAGTAGTTCCTCCCAGTTTTAAAAGGGGGAATAACAGGGAAATGGGGATGGGTCAGGTAGCAGCTTGCCACAGATGACCCCCTCACACTCTGACGTAAAGTTAGAGCTAGAGAGAAATTATCAGCAGGAGGAGGTCCAGTCACAGCCCCCAGCCGAGCATAAATGGTACATCCCTAGGATGAAGGAAATATATGACCAAGGGCTGGAGCTAAAAAGGCAAGGCAAGCTGGTTCGACAATTTTATGAGGAGTCCCGGCTAAATGCCTCGAGCTTAGATAGAGTGCCTAGATTGGATGTTGGGTTGGATTAGCACAGGCTACATTGGACCACACAGTAGTTGGCAAATATGCCCTTTACGTAGTCCATGAGTTCTATGCGGTGTACCTTGCTACACTCCCAGGGGTTGCCAAGGAACAAAACACCAATCAAGCAGTCGAGGCTACGGGTGGTGGCAGTTTGGGGGAGGAGAGTTACTATCTCAGAGGAGACAATCTGACAAGTGCAATTTGGGCCTACTTATACAACCTCTCACCATCGCAAAGTATAATAGCCATATAGAGAAGATGAGGACAACAGTGATTGGAAAGGACATCAGGGTTAGGATGGAGCTTTTACGGTGGATCGCTAGCCATACTTGTGAGGAGGGAGTTGAGCCAATGTGGGCCACAAACCACGCAGATCCTATAGTAAAAGACCACCTGTCATTCCTTGCCAAGTTCTAGTGGTCCATTATCTGTTGGAATATTAGGCCAACTTTTACGGATAATGTGATCACCCTCAAGAGATCGGTATTGTTGGCTAGCTTTCTAGATGAGTATGCTATAGATTGTGCCCAGATCATTTCAGAGTAGATTCACGAGTATTTAGCTCGGACGAGCACCTCACTATCATTTCCAATTTTGATTCATCGACTATGCAGTGCAGCAAGTGTTCTTATTGACCCTCATCGGGACCCTCATGTAGAGGCCACACGCACTATGGATCCAAGGTTGATAAAGGATGATGAGGAACCAGTGACCTTACCTCGATCTATCCCACCTCCTATCAAGAACCATTTTTGGTCGAGCCACAGGTTCCAGGTTAACCTACATCTCATAGATACTACTCTGGCTACTACAGAGCCCACACCAGCAGCCGAGATCGAGTTTACATCATCCACCAACACCCTAGCACTACCAACAACTATATTTTAGGTTGACTCTCTTTTCTCTGTAGTTGCTTTTTAGGCTTTATTGCTTAGAGTGGCTATAGTAGAGCGCAGGCTGCGAGAGTTATCAGCATGGCTCTAGCCGTTGATTTATCTGACTGTTTAGGATGCTGAGGAGAGGATGCAGGAATTTGCCCGAGATTTAGGTGATGATAGAGGACGAACGGTTGATACACGGGTCGATGGGTTCGAGGATAGAGTCCAGAAGAGGCTCGAGGGTGCAAGGCCTGCCGACACGAGTACAATGACTGATGAGTTGGCCAGGTTCAAAGCCGACTTGTTGCAGCTATTGGCAGCCTCTGTTCCAACCCCAAAGGTAGCACTGGTAGGTGATGAGGCATTTAATTGGCTCACCGACCATCCGGACACTCGCGGGAAGAGGCCACTTAAGCATGACGATCTAGAACCGACCACAAAAATGCTGAGACTTGAGGAGGAGGAGCCAATACTTGAGGAGGTGGTAAAGGAGTCACTTTTGTTGGCGGATATTTAGAGAGAGGGAGCATAACACACCCTACCTGGAGAGGGTACTTTAGCAGATGAGGAGAGGTAGATTCAGGATCCCACAAACTAGTCTGAGATTGGTGTATGAGCATCATGCTGTTTGAAAACTTTTGACCCCAACTCTTACTTTTCTTTATGGATACTCTATCTTTTTGATACACAATATTGTTTTTATTTTTGTTTTTGTGTATGTTCTTGTTGGATAATGTTTTTATGTTGGTTTTGGATATTAGTTTTGGTTAACTGTTTAGTTTTGAATGTATATTTATCTATGTTATGTTTTTGTATGTTAGTTTTTTCTTTTTGTTGTTACTTTGAGGACAATGTATCCTATTTTGGTGGGGTGGTGGAAGTTATGGATTAAGGTGAAGTCTGAGTAGCCTTAAGTCCATAACTTCCCTTATTTTTGATCCCAAGGTTTTCTTATCGTGCTTTTTT
>JAABOM020076047.1:0-34163 GCA_011800125.2 Solanum clarkiae | reverse complement strand
GGGGCGCGAAAGAGGGTGAGAGAAAGAAGAGGACAGGATTGGATTGGAATTAAGGAGATTAAAAATTTTAAAAAATAAACACACAAATTTATTAAGTAGATTCGACATTGATATAGATAAAAAAATAATTTTAATTATATATAAATAATTTATTTTTCTACCGAAGAGATTCCAATGAACTCCAAATTGCAGACGAGAAGAAAGGGTAAGAAAATAGATTCGAATATATTTCATTTGCTAATTGCTATTTAAGTACAAAATTATTATTTTTAATAATAATTCTAAACTACAATTGTTTCCAATCAATATATTTGACTAAAAGACAAATTAAAATATAAAATTGAACAAAAAAATAAAAATGAAAAATGAATCGAATGCACCAAAAGTATGTCCATTGCATTTGGTTTGATGCAAATTTGCATTATTTCAGAAAAATATAAAAATAATATTTTTATTGTGTTGAATTTAGTTGAACCGCAATTGAATCAATACCCCAATAACACAGATAATACTTTTAATAGTAGGTTTAGCAATTGTTGTAAAATATTATGTATCTTGTTTAATTTCAACTTTTTTTTTTTGTAGTCTTTGACACGTGGTTTTGGAAATTCATTTTTTATTTGTCCAGACATATCCATGTCAATTGGTTGAGTCTTTTTAATGTAGTACTGGATTTAACAACCATCTTGTTTTTTTTAATTATCAATTATTTATATTATTTATATTTTATTTTATATTTAGTGTTTTTTTATTTTTAGAATGAGATTTTTAAAATATTTCAAAAATAATAACTTTTTTTTTTATCTTTTTTAAAATATGAATTTTTATCTTTTACTTCCATCAATCTCGAATGGAGCCAAAGATTCACTATTTTTTGGCTTCGGGGTATGATGGAAAAAAGCAAAATGACTCTTTAAACTGTCTGCGCTTCTTTCAATTGTGAAGTAGCAGTTAGTCGATACAATTTTCGACGCTCATCATGGGTCATCCGGAAACAGTCGCGCTATGTTTTTAAACATAAGGATCAGGCTGCGTACATCCGACCCCCCCTTACCCCGCAGTGGGCGGGAGCCTTTGAGGCATTGGGGTAATGTTATTGTTAACGTTTTTTTATCTTTATGAGATAGTGATAAGATCTGTGTAAATTTTACTTTTTTCATACCTTATTCGTGAAATTTCACTCGGTATATTATTGTTGTTGTATTGTATTTGAACCCTAAGTTGACCGGAGAATTTTAGTAAGTTAGATTGATTGATTATATTTATTTTATTTTATCGGTGAGAATTGTTGGGTTTTTTTAATAATTTTTTTCTATTTAAAAATAATTAAAGAAACACTAATCAATAATGGATTTAGGCGTGAATTTGAAACTAAATGGCCTGAGGTTAACTTGAAAATAAACATTGTAGTTTTCATTCATCTTTCGATATTGAAAAAAGAATCTTTTTAGTTATTTATTCATTTTAATTTTTTTATCTTGTTTTGGGAAAAAGAATCAAGTATTAACAAATAACATATGTAGATTAACATGGTACCAAAGTCTTGAGAAATCGAATTTGAATGGAGCTCAATTCTTCTTCTTTACTCTTTAGTTAAAGAATTTTTAGTTTGAATGTTTGGATAAAATTTTAGTCTCTTGAAGTTTTTGATAGTTAAAAATAGTAATGAATGTGCAAAGCATAACAATACAACAACAACATATTCAGTGGAAATCCTACAAGTAAGGTGTGGGAAGGGTAAATTGTATGCAGACCTTACCACTATCTCATAGAGGTAGAGATGTTGTTTTGAAGGAACACTCGTCTCAAAAACCCATAAACAGAATAAACTAGATACGCAAAAAGGAAAAGGAAGAGAGAAACAAGGAAAAACAACTAATAACAAAAGCAATGATAGAAAGTAAACATAGTAAAATTAACACACATAGAACAAATACTGACGCCATAGGGTATAACGACCCGACTAAACCTACTAACTTATCCCTAGTATCCTATTAGCTTGCTACTCTCATACGCGACCTCCACTTCTTTCTATCTAAGGTCATATCTTTGGTGAGATCAAGTATCACCATAACAATGTTAGGATAAAATCTCAATTTATTTGCTTGATTGTCTTCCTCAATTCCATCACTTAGGAGACATTTTTGAAATATCATGGGAAAATTTTCGAAAGGGTCATGGGCTCAACAGAGCTTGACCCAACATCATTAGTTCATTTTGCTTCCTTAATTGGTTTAATAGTTTTTTTTTTAAAATAATTATTTTAATTTTTTCATTGCATTTTTAACTCCAAAAAATTTCTTTTTTAAGAAAAACTTTTTCATATATTAATATTATATAAATGGTATAAAAATAAGTATATATGATATATACATAATATATCAATATTGTATAACTAATGTAGTATATATATAATAGATAAATATTGTATAAGTAGTGTGTGAACATATATCGATATTGAAGGCTTCCTTCTCCTACCTCTTACAAAGAGTGAAAGAATTTTGTGTTGCAATCTCCTTCTTATAACCACCTCATATTTGCGTTCTGTTTCCAAAATTCCTCCTCCCTTTTCAGCCACACTCTCAACTCTGCTTTTGCTTTTTTCAACTCCTCTATGTTATTAAGGGTTGCAAGAACTTCAAATTGAACCTCCTTGGATTTTATGACATCCTCCTAGGTGGTTACTTTCTTAAATATATCCCCATAAGCTTGCTTGCTCCATTCTGATTTTAATTTTGCTTGGACCTCAATGAAACAAATTCTAACAAAATCTACCATGCAATGTTTGCTTAACCATATCCTTGAACTATTTATGCCTAGTCCAAAAGTTCAAAAATCTAAAAGGTTTTCTACCCAACATCTCATCAGAGTTACAAGTAAGTTGCAAAGGGGCATGATCTGATACATTCCTAATGATATGATGGCCTTCATATGATGGGAAGACCCATAAACTCATTGTTGATCAGAACTTTATCTAATCGCTTGAAATGCATTCCTAGTCAATTCTCCCATTCCACCAGGTAAAAATACATCAATTAAATTTCAGATCCATAAGTGACCAACTACTAATGAACAAAGCAAACTCAACTACTTCCTATTGTTCAAATGTTAGTCCCCCTAAATTCTCATTCTCAGACAAAATAACATTGAAATCCCCTCCAACAATCCATGGGATTCCATTAGAAGGCAAACTTTGAAGCTCATCCCACAACTCTAATCTTTCAAGAGCACTACACTTAGCATACACCATAAAGATCATGAAAGGGTTATCATTGTAAGTGAATCTGACTATCACCTATTGTATTGAGTCAAGAATGATTTCAGAATCTCACTCTTCCTTCCAAAAGTACCAAATCTTCCCAGAAAAGTTAGTGGCAGCATATCTAAAACTCAATCTTCTTTTGTATTCTTCAATTTGAGATAGATCTTGAAAAGGTTCCATTACAGCTACAAAAGAGTATTGATTTCTTCTGCTCAAGTCCATTAACCTATCAAAAGAATTTTGAGAATTAATGGATCTGATATTCCAAATAACATTTTCTCTATCATTGGACACTATTGGCCTTTTCCAGCTTACTTCTTGTAGTCACCTGTAAAGGGATTTTCCTCCCTTTTTTGGTTCCCATTTTTACATGGTCCACCTTCTTGATGATGAGTCCCCTGCAATGCTGATCTGCTAAATGTTATTGTCAATTTCTTCATCTTCAAGGGAATTATCCACCTTACTAGAGACATTTTGATGCATTTTTGTGTCTTCCTTGTCATGCATAGGCTTGTCTACTCCTTTATTATCCCCCAGAAGCCACTGAAGAAGTTTCCCCAAATAGTTCACCAATAATGCCCTTTGGCTTGACTCCTGCTGACACTCCCTTTCCTGAATTATTCTGTGGCCCCTTTGTTCCAGACGTTTTCCCCTTGTTCTCACTTGCTTGTGACTTAGACAATGGTGATCAAGAGGGAGTATTCTGAGACTTTTCACTTCTTATTTGCACTTTATCGTTCATGTTGGAGGCAACCTTACTACTTATCCCCTTTTCCTCACCTTACTTTTCATTTCCATTTGGACTGGTGTTTTTTTTGTGTAGCTACAGCCTTCTGCCCCTCCTGTGTTCTTTCTTTCTCCAGACCTGTCTTCGCTTTTTGTGTTATCTCTTCTTTATCTCCTTTATTATTTTGTAAAGCCTCAAAGGAGTTCTTGGCGATCAAACCCCTCCTATGCCAAATTGACTTCATCTAATGTTATCTTTTCCTCCCTCTTTTCATGTGTGCCTATTTTTAGGATCTTCAAATTTTTGTTCCTTTTGTCCTTCTTGTGTGCCCTTTCCATTGCTTTCCAGATTTTCTGCCTTTTTCCTTTTATCCTCACGTTTGTTATTTTCCTCCTCCTTGTCAGGTATCCTTTTCGGATATATCCTGGATGTAGGAAATAACATTCATCCTATGCATGTCCTTGTATCTTGCAAGTTGTATAATAATTGGGTGTGTAATCACATTTGATCCTAACACATTTTTCAGCTACCTCCCCATTCAATTTGTGCACTCTCACTATAATTCTCTTGGGAAATTCCTAAAGTATATCCACCTCAACCTTAACCTGTGCACAACTTCTCTTTGTCTGATTTCTTGTTTCTATATCTACCTGAAGAGTCTTTTCCGCAACCTTTGCTAACGAGAATATGGCATCCCTGCCAAAAAAATTAGGAAGCAGTGATGGAAAGGAAATCCATGCCACAACTGTGGTTGTTTCTTCATCTGAATCAAACATTGGTTCCCATTTGAAAGTCCTCATAGGATAGGTATAGTTTCTCTGTGTGATGTAAAAAGTAGGTTTTGACAATAGGTGAACATATTCCTCCATCAGTGATACCCTAATCAGTATATGCCTGTTACATTAGTCCAATTTTACATTCGCCTTTCAACTCGTAATGCTTCAGGATCAGTCTTATGAGCTCTTGTATCTCTGGCCATCCGTAAGAAAAATTTTCAATTACTGCATATTCCAGATTCTCATTGATTATCATCTGATCCACTTCCGCTTCTTCCCAAATGACTTGTGGTTCTCCATTTAGGTATGCAATAGGTTTAATGGGCAAAGATTTCACCAGTTCCTTGGGTTGTTTCAACAGCGCCGCATAAGTCAAAGCAGGACTTGGTGGTCCTCCTCTAGAGGAAGGCTGATCATCGGACGTAATGGCCATGGTGACCAGTGGTGACAGATCTGATATCGAAGGCGCTTAGGGTTTAGAAGAGAGAGAAAACTATTTTTTGCTTAACACTTATAATACAGTTAATAATACTCCCTCTGTACGGAGAAATTTCTTTAAAAGATGATATCTTTGACCAGAAAAAAATGGATATCTTCATGCATATGGTCTGGAAAAAAGCTCCAGTGAATACTTTGGTGGTCTGTGACGTATGCAGGATTTTGCGTAAGCAGTATCACCTTTTAAAATAAGTATAATACATAATCCATGTCTATTACTACATCTTTTCTAAAACAAAATAAAAAATATATAATAATTCTTTTCAATGAGGTTTTTCTTAATAATGTGTATTCAAAATAATCTCATTATCAATATAATACCAAATATTTTTTCTACAAAGCACCAAATAAATGCTAAGAAAAGTAGAAAATGTAAAAAATGAGGCTCTATAGGCTTGAAACCGCAATCTTATCTATCAAATTTAGGCACAAAACCATCTAGGTTATGCACACCCTATGCACAAATAGTGTCACATGTCTTATTTATCCGCTAATTTTCTTTTGTTTCTTCATTGTATATACCTATTTAGCAATTTTTTCGACGAAGCAGTGTCATCTGACACCCCTTCCACCTTTCTAAATCTTCCCCTGTTGGTCCTAGACCGACAAAGATACAACACGTAAAACAATTACAAAGCCAAAAAAGAATCAAATGAGCATGTGGAAGAAGTTAAAAGGGAAGCTAACTAACACATTGAAGAAATGAAGAAAGAAAAGGATAATAAGCTAGCATAGTTGAGTAAAAAATGGGAAGAAAAATTAAAATGATGGTTGCAATTCAAGGTCAAAAATCAAATGATTGAAATAAACAGTAAGTAGTTTATTTATATCTTTTTATATTAGTATTTTGCAAATATATGATATATTTTGAAAAACATACATATTGATAATTGAATTTTATTTGTTAAAAGGATAACTTATTATACCATTTTCTTATTTGATCTTTTTATTGTTATTGCAGCTTTTGGAGAAGTGAAAAAAGTATCAAAGCGATAGAGAGATGAGCAATTATTTTTCTCTAGAAAAAGTTTATTGATACGTTTGAGTAAAACAATGTTTCACTATTTTGAATGATATTACTGATCTTTTATTGATTTAATTAATATGTTGAATCCCCATTTAAGATATTATACTATAATTGTCTATAATTTTACTGTCTAAATAATAAAATTCTCATAGAATAAATGAATTAATACTCTAACAATGTTTTCGTTAAAATTTTAATTTATTTGCTATAAAAAATTTTAATTTATAGCTAAACATACAGAATTTCCATGCAAATGATAACACATTTTCACAATTTTTTCCATAGCAAATGAAGAAATGGTTTTGCTATAATATATATTAGCGACAAAAAAGTATAAAATTTTAGCTATGAAGTTTTGATTTTGTGACTGTACATAGATTTTTGAAATATCCATGTATCAATAACGTGGCTATTTTTTTTTATAGTAAATAAACATTCTTTAGCTTCAATCCTATATACTTCATGGCTAATGATATGAATTCTCAGCTACAATGTCAAAGGATTGTGGCAAGTATTTTAATTTATACCTATAAATATTTTAATGCACAACTAATTATGAGTATCATTGCCACGAGACTTATCTAATACATTAGCCATAAAATTTATGTTTGTGTGATAAATAAATTAAATCTTTTGTTATAATACAATATCGTGTGGCTACAATATAAAGATAGTCACAAAATTTATTTTTCGTGGCACAAGAGCAAAATTATTTGCCAAAAATATATTTTTTGTGGCATTTTTTTCTATTGCAAGTAGAAGACAATTTTTTTTTGTAGCATAAATACTTAGCCCACATCATGTAAAGTCTGTAGCTAGCGTTTTTCCATGCTACATCTTGCTACGAATTCTACGAAAAAAAATAATGTAGCTAAAGTATTTAGCCACGGTAAATTTTATACTTAAGCTACAACATGTTTTGTGCAATAAATATCTTTTTTGTAGTGCATACATAGGCATCATAGTAGTCGTATATAACTCATTATTCAACAGTAACTCCCAGCATGAGTTGAATGGTGAAAAAGACATATCATAGGCTTACCCTCGAAAGTCAATAACAAAGAAATAAAGTCTCAACATAAGCAAGATAAAAAAACAAATATTGTCCCAGAAATTGTGGACTCACCACAAAAGAGCCTTCAAGAAAACCAACTAGCTATGGGAAGGAGGATGGATATGATATTTGATCCCGACATGGTTAGATCATGTAGGCAAAAAGTATGCATTAGTACTTGAAATGTACTAACTAATCTGGGTGCAATACAATAACAGATCATATAATAGACAAGATGCATAATCATATACAATGGAAATAAACTCAATATGACATGACTGATCAATGTCATAGTCATAACATGCATGAAGATATAAAAAATCTCATAACATAATATAACATGTATGCGAAAAGATCTTAACTGACATTAAGACCATGCGAGCTACTACATAGAACCCCAATATTGCCTCTACATCGAAAAAGAAGTGGTTTACTTGCTAAGGTAACTTGAGCTAGTTGGATACACTAATTAAAGCCCATTTAGGGAATACAATCATATCCTATGGTGTCACATAGTTATGAGAAAGACTTTATATAGCGTCACCTTGGGTCGAGCCTCCACCTTAAACCTTTTTTGGTCCTAAATCTAGTCCCATGATTTTAAAAACATTATACAATAGTATGAGTAGCTCATTAACATACTTGACCCCTTGAGGTGAGCATTTTCCTTTCAGAAGAGGGTGGAACATAGCATAAATAGGCTTCTTGATCTTGCTTAGTATTAAATGAGTTTTTCATAAATTCATCATAAACATGGCAGCACATAATTCATCATAACATATGTGTGTTGCATAACTTGTCATAAAACATGTCATCATCATAGGAGACTACTCATATAGTTTTAGTCAAACAAGATGGTTCTATTCATATAAGCTTTTAGAAAAATGAAATTCAAGAGTGTAGGACATGAATTATGTAAAACATGATCATTCAGAAATGTTCAAACAATCTATCATCACCAGAGTAAAACATCAATCTCTTCACTAAACTATCCGATATCTCAATCGGAGCTTCTTCATAAGTCAAGTTCTCCTCTACATCACCTACCAATTCCAAAGGCACAATAGAGTTTGGGTCAGTTACATACTTTCTCAACATAGACATATGAAAGACCGGATGAACCATACTCATCTCCATAGGAAACTCCAACTCATAAGCAACCTTATCAATTGGTCTCAAGGTCTTATAAAGCCTTCCTTACATCGGTATCAATTTTTCCTTCTTGCCAAATCAAACCACACTCTTCATGATTGAGAACTTCAAATACACCCAATCGTCTACCTTGAACTTAAGATCTCTCCTCTTATTATCAGAATAAGAATTTTGTCTATTTTGAGCTATCTTCAATCTCTCCCTTACCACCTCACCTTCTCCAAAGCCTCTATAACAAAATTTGGACATACCAAAGTCATTTCCCTTACTTCAAACCGCCCAACATGAAACGACCCCACAAAAGTGCCTGAAAATGTGCCTCAAAAGTGTCCAGAATCATAATTTTTTTTATATCTCAAAATTCGTACGTGATATTGAAAATTTGAATTCACATTATTGATCAGGGGGTCAAATTGAGCAGAAAATATGTCTAACTTCGATTTAAGAAAAAAGTATTAGAAATTTCATTTTTCATAATTTTCATTATTCAGAATCGATCTGTGACAGTGCCGCGACACGCAGCTGTCATCGACATATTTAATTTTGCCTCCGCGACAATTTCGCATCGCGGACCTGATACAGACCTATGTATTTTGTTTTCAGTGATTTTTATCTCGGTCCAAGGCTTTTATGTCTTGGGCCTAAGTATTCCCATGCATGAAAATATTTATACTTACCATATGTTACCCTCATATCACACGAGATATCTCCAATACTCATTTAAACATTTAGACAAATATTTTACGCCTAATTTCAAGTCCGCAAACTCATTCGGATCTTAAGGTTCTCATTCAAGCATCAAGTCTCCATTTTCAATTTTCTTCAAAGATTCTCCAAAGTCAAGGTATGTGGGTTTCAACTATTGGGTTCTTTCAACCATGGTGCCCAAACTTCCTTTTTACCTAAAATACATATTTCTAAGTTTATTTTACATATGGGTTTTCTAGAATGAACTTGAGTATGAACTATGTTAAAGCTTCATGAAATTGTGATTATTTTACTGTGTTTGGAGCTATGAATCTAAGATCTATAGTGAGATTTGGTGAAGGGTTTTGATGTATATACTTGAGGGTGTTACTAAGTATTGATTGATCATTTTACATTGGATATCCTTGCATGATTTCATCCATAAGTTTTATTATTTTACACTAGCACTATATACTCGCCAACTGTTTGATAAAATATTCGATTATCGTTTCTTAAGGAATTGAAGGCCCAATGCATGTCTTATGAGTTGAATGACTATATGAAGAAGAAATGAACGTATGTATAAGATTTTCTCTTATATAGTAATGGAATGTACCATGCCCAACTTGGGGGTTGCGAGCTGGGTAACTATGTCAAGGGGTTTGTAGCTTGATAACCATATCGAGGGGTTTGTACCTCAGTCACCATGGGTGGTAGGGTGAGATGACCCACCAACCATGCTTGGGGGTTTGTACCTCGGTCACCAAGGGTGATAGGGAGAGATGATCCACTAACTAATTGATGGAGTTGGTACCTCAATCACCAAGGGTGGTAATGTTCGATGATCCACCAATGTAATAGTGATCTCTTCTTACACATGTATTATGTTCATTGTAAGTATGTTTTACTTAACCATTGATCACACATGACATATTATTACTATGCTATCTATTGCTTATCTATATGCATTTAATGCCTATCCCTTGTTGCATTGCGTCCTACATACTTAGTACATTCAAAAATACTAACGCAAACTCTATGCCTTCATGATATCACCATGTAGGAACCAGAGCACCGTTTGATCATCCTCCTCCTCAACATCGCTAGTATGACATCACTCAATCTAGTTAGTGAGTCCTCCATTTCGGGGGAATTGGTCTATATTCTTATGCTATTTATTGCTACTCTCTTTCTTCATTGTCTACTTTGACTATGAGGGTGAGCCCGGTTACTTGTCTTGGGCCCACTATTATCTATGTAGTAGAGGTATTGTTGGACATATTTTGTATCTATGCTATGAACCTTGACTTTCTTGTTTCTTGATGTTTATGATATGAAAGTTTCCCCTTAGTCCCTTTTCCCTTATTTCTAATCTTATATGTCATTTTTTTACTTTCACGACCAAGGATGTGTAATTATATGTAAGAGGCTTTCCTGGGGTCCTTTCGGGTTCCCCATGCTCCATGTCACGCCGTGGACCAAGGCTTGGGTCATGACACAATAGGGATCTACAACGCCTTCCATACATGGCCTTAAATTGCCCCATCCCGATGCTAGAGTTGCAACTATTGTTGTAAGCAATCTCAATATGTAGAAGATGATCATCCCAACTACCCTTAAATTCCAAAACACAAGCCCTAAGAATCTTCTAAAAAGTTTGAATGGTTGTTTCGGCTTGACCATCCATTTGTGGGTGAAAGGACGTTTTAAGATTGACTTTAGTTAGAAGGCCTCTTTGTAAAGATCTCCATAAATGAGAGGTAAACGGGGCATCACGGTCCAAAATAATATACAATGGAATCCCATCTAATCTAACCAACTCATGGATGTACAATTTGGCATAATCTTTGGCACCATAGGTTGTCTTAATTGGTAAGAAATGAGTCGATTTCATCATCCTATCAACAATAACCTAAATGAAGTCAAAATTCTTTTTCATCCTAAGAAACTAACAATAAAATCCATGTTGACCTCTACCCTCTTCAAATTGGGGAACTCGTTGTCTTGGGCTAGGCCACCCGACCTTTGATTTTCGGCTTTGACTTATTGGCATTTGTGACATCCAACTCCAAACTTTGCAATGTCACTTTTTATGCCCACCCAGCAATATACTTCCATCAAATCCCTACACATCTTTGTAGAATCGGGGTGAGTGGAATAGGGTGAATTATGCCTCTCTTTCCAAATCAACTCCCTCAATCCATCAAAATTTGGCACGTACAAACTACCTTGATGCCTAAGGACACTATCTCCTCCTTGGGAGAATACATCCACCTTGCCCTTGTCTTGAGCCAAGCCTAGGGCATAGAGTTGACATGGAGAATGGGGAACCTGAATGGACCCCAAACAAGCCTCTTAAGCATACATAGAACATCCTTGGTTGGGGAAGCATAATTAAACATCAACAAAGTAATCTAAGGGGACCCAGTCTTTGGACAAGATATGGAATGATATAGGGAAGAGGATTAGCCTGAACACATAATAGATAAAGATTAAGGGGCAGATAAGTATGACTTACATTATGAGGATAATTGGCACTGAGGACTTCCATCTCATCATCAACATACAACAAACATACAGGGGGAATAAGGATTAAGGGAATTCTTCCATAATTACACAAGCATAATAAGATTCAATCTTATAAAATACATATACATATCCAAGAACGCCTCTAACACGAGTGTAACAACGGTCAAGATATCTCCTGAGCTCACCTCAAAAGATAAATATCCATAAATGGATAAGTTATAACTAAATCATGAAGGTATATGGATGTTATCCCCGAAGTGGAGGAAACACGAATAACACACTTCAATAAGTTGTGTAGCGACATGGAGGAGGAGGATGAATAGGAGCTCCGGTCCTAAATAGTTAGATCATGTAGGAAAGAGGCATGCGTTAGTACTTGGAATCTGCTAAGTATGTGGGGTGTAATGTAATAAGAAACTTAAGCCATAATTGTACAAATATAATCAATGAATATAGGCTCAATATCATATGGATGTTCAATTCTTAGTCAAAACATGCCTTAAGAATAACCAAGTCATATGACATATCATACATTGGTATAAAGGGACAATAATTGACATGTAAGACCAAGAAAACTACTACTTGGAATCTCGATGTTCACTCCATGTCGGAGAAGTAGTGTTCTACTTTTTCAAGGTTGACCAAAGCACTCACCTCATGGCATGACCTTTTCGGGATGTTTCACCAAACATCCTCACCTTATGCCATGGCCTTTTCTGTAAGTTTCACAAGCTATCCTTACCTTACAACATAACCTTTTTTGTAGGTTCAATAAATATTCTTACCTTATGATGTAGCCTTTTCAGTAGGTACATGCCTATATAAGAAATCAATATCACAAACCTATGGTTCACAAATGTTTGGGACAATGGCTACCAGTCAAGGTCCTCTCCATGCTAGATCAATAGTCCCATGGAATAGTCAATCATATAATTAATCATAGCTTACATAATTTTATAACTCATGGTAGCATCTTAAGAGTAGTTCATCGAAATAAAAATTCATGCCATCAAAGGTAGGGCTTCATATCATCCATAATATCTATAACACTCTCTTTAGTTCATAGTTTTTCGTGGTATTATGGAGCACGTAGCTTTAGTAGTAGAAATTCCATTATAATGTCAAACTGCAATGGGTATTCATGTATAATCAAATCAATACTTGATGAATTCAAACTTAAATCACCTTCATAGTGCACAATAGGAAGAACCCATAAAGTTTCAAGCTTAAAATCATGAAATTTTTATAAAGGAGAAGAGTTGGGGTCTATGGGTGAAAGGATCCATGGATAAAGACCCACATAACCCAACCTAAGATTTGTTGAAGGAAAACTTAAGGAATACTTGGGATTTCACTTGTATTCTTAAAATCCATAGTGTGTTCTTGAGATCCTTGAGATTGTTGAACAATATGGAATTTTGAGTGCATTTTTGTGAGTTCTAGGGCTTGAAATTGTTGAACAATATGGAATTTCTGTCTATAGAGGTATTGGGTTATTAGCCAATTACCCTCAAGTGAAATAGAAATTTTTTGGTCTCTTTGAGTGTTCGGCGGATCACTGAATTTGTAGGCAATACTAGTTTTCTTTGCCTTTTTGACACTTTTATTCCTTCCCAAAAATTTTCAAGTATTGTCCATTTGTGCACTTTTAATTTTATTTCCTACAATAACACATGCATATTCATTAGAAATTGGACACGATAGCACACTAAGCACAATATTTCTTTACAAACTAGCCTAAGATGAGTCTGAAATATGGACTCATCAATACCCCCAACTTAAGCCTTTGCTTTCCCTTAAGCAAATAAAATAAATATCAATCCATCCAATTCCAGATCTTGTAAACAAGGACGCAGGTCAACACACACAATTCTGCTTTTTTCATCTGCTCTCGCACTTGCACAAACCATTTACGTGATTCTGTAACATAAGAGATACCAAAGGAGTAACCAAAACATGGCTATGCTTACAATGCTTATGTAGCAATTGATCACTACCTAAAGGCATCACCATTTTCTCTCAGACAAAAGAAGATCTTGAACGCACAAGATTATAATATTGTTATCAAAGGATCACTTCAACCCTACCTTTCCCAATTGAGAAATAGCAAGTAAGCTTCAGCCCTTAGGCTTGCCCTTTGTCTCAATCGGAGTTCACTAGACATTCTTCCAGACTAAGATCCCAAGGGACTTTGTTAGGACTGTACTGCAGGGTTAAGGTTGGGTAGGATAACATAAAGATAGTAGTCGCTCATCCCTCCTTAAACTCCACACATTCTTTTCATGCTCAAAGGTTCTTTTGGTCCTCTTCTTTTCTTCTCCTTTTGACATCGCTTTTGCTTTTGATCTATCATCCTAAGCGTCTTCCCTTTTTGCACTCTTTTTTCACAATTTTCGAGGCTCCTTGTTTTTTTAAGAAACTCTTTTTCGTTCAAACTTTTCATATTTTTCAACATTTTCCTTGCTTTTCATTCATTTCTAGGACTCCCCACGTTTCTTTCTTCTCCTTTGAATTTCCTCGACTCATTCATGGGAGACACCCCCAACTTTGGCTTTTGGCCATCACTTAGCTCATTTCAAGCTCAAAGACAGATTTGTAAAGAACAGGAAGTAATTGTTTTTCACAACTATGAGTCAGGGATATATGGTTACGAAAGAAAGGATCAAGGATCAAAAGGCTTCGCTAGGGACTCAATTTAATCGCAATAGATGTCAATGCAGTCAAAGTGGACTCTAAGGTCCTTCCCTAATCTAGAAAACCAAGTTACACCCTAAAACAAACTGGTCAAGTTTTCAAATGTTGCAAAACATGCCTTTTCAACAAAATTTTTAATCCTATATTAGCAAAATAGATTCACAATTATACATTGACAACATACTTGCAACTTTCGATCATCGTGTATCCAAGCTCAATCGCTCCCATAGCCAACTCGAGATGCATCAAATCTATACATTGATTGATTTATCAAGAAAAGAACTAATTAGTAAGTGAGTACGTACTCCTTGTGCATGGCATTATCCGAATCAAAGATATAGATCATCGATGCTCATATTGCTAAGGACTAGAGACACAAAATTCACATTAAAATGCGTTTTCATATATGCACGGTATTTTCTAAAATTCAAGGACATAATTTGCAATCATTCATCCATTCAACTCACAATGAAGAAAAGTAAAAAAAATAGCAAAACAAGTACCACTCTGTTACAACCCAATTAAAATATATTTACAACCCAAAAATTTTAAATTGTCTCAACATTCACCAAAAAAATCAAAATAATCACCATTGTCTCATCAAATCATAATAATAACATAAAGTGATCATCAGCCAAAAAGATAGGGAACTCCATATGCTCAAGCCTTCTTAAAATATGTCATTAATGTTCAAGGGATAATAAAAATTAAGTATAAAAGGAAGAAATAGTACGAGAATCCCCCTAGTCTGAATCAATCCTTTTGTGGTGGTGGTGGAGCTAGAGAACTGCTCATAGGGGCATTGGTTCCCTCATCTACCAATCTACTCTCAAGATCAATCAAAGACCTGACGAGCTCAGGCTCACGTACACCGGATGTTCCTATCATGGACTTGTCTAGAAGAGATGCTTCTTTCACAATATCCGTGATTTAGCTTTCCACCCATGCTAACTCCTGACGGTCGTCTTGGATGGGCTCTGCTCTAATTGCTTCTTCATCAGTCTTCAGGGTACTTGCCTTCTTAGTTTCTTCACCAGGAATATTCACATTCAACTCATAATTACTATTACAGTCATATCCACTTTGAGTGGATCTTCAAGTTTGTCACAAAAAATGCTTAAATCTGTGGACCGGAGGGATGCTACCTCCTTTTTTCAATGAAATAAAATCAGCTTTGAAAGCCACCATGTCGGCCCTTTTACTACCTGCCTTCTCTACAGCTGCCACCCTATTGTTCAAGTCGGCTAACTCCTTCCCATGGTCAATAATCATCGCTTCAAGCCTATCCATCCTCAGCTTGTGTGCCTCTATCAACTTTCGCTATGTGGCTTCAACCTCAATATATGCCATCACATTGGCTATATATGGCCTCCTTAACCATCTTAGGCACAAATGACTTAACCCTAGTGGCACGAAGATCAGCTACCTTGGCCAGTCGTACAAAGCCATAAATAATGACCTTAGTGAGTAGGGTTGGTCATCTTTTACCTGTGCCTCTGCCTGTGCCTCACCAGTGGGAATACGAGTAGGAGATCAATGTAAAAAAGGGGAAGACAAGGTTATACCTACCTAAAAAACCCATCTCGGCAATGCCGGACTTGAAGGCTTTAACATTAACCACCGACGTTTTGTTAGCTAGCTTCTTCCATCCCCTATCTTTCTCGTCCCTTAGAAATTTAGCCTTAATCCTCCGGAAGTCAGTAGATGCCGATGGAGTCGCCTCCACATCAGTCTTCTTATTTCTTGGCACCTTAACTTTCTTACATATGACTATGATGAGGCTTGGGAATGGCAACGAGGTTTTCTCCTATTTTTTCCTTTTGAGGATTTCTGGAGTAATTATTGACCTATGATTTAACTCTTTTCCATCCATAATGCAACCAACTAGCACAACTTTAGCATGTCGAAGTATCAACTCATTCTGAGAAGGCATCAAGTTACTATTGATGAATCTAAACAAAAAGCACGCTGGTATGTTCATCTCCTTCTTCTTAATGATTGCTCCCTTCTCTACCCATAAAGGATTTAGAATTCTAATCAATGGGGCTAACCATGCTTTGATATCCTCAAAGGTCTTGAGTTGCATTAAATCTTTCAGGTAGCTATGGCTCCGTAATGTGCAACCTAGAACATCATCAATATCGGCTTCACCACATGGGACTTGCACACCCGTAACCTCTATAGTATCAAGAGGTTTGAGTGTAGTTTGCTCTTTGCTTTTGCTCTTTAGAAGGGCCTGGCCATAAACCTCTTAGAACTCACGAACCAGATTGGGCACATACAGATCCCGAGGTTCAGTAAAGATTTAAAAGTTATGGAATTTAAGACTTCCCAAACCTTTGGGTACCAATCAATAAATCCATCCATTGACAACTATTTTTTTCTAAAATTGTCCTTTGCCCCTAAGCTTTGTGCCCGTTTAGATTTCTCGGAGCTATTGTTTCCTGAATTCTCTACAAAGATTATGATAAGGAGTTATGTATGGCCTTCATTTTTGATTCACTTTGTTATTTCTTTAGATTAGATCCCACTGGCAAAGGTGAAAGTCTATTACGTTTTGCCAAGACATGTTTTCGCTTGGTCATCTCGAAAAATATCCTAAAAGCATTTTATAAGTGTCATTCATAAGGAAATTATGTTCAATCATTTATGCACAATATAATCATTTTAGATGGACAGGTCTATTTGACTGTACATCATGTTCAGCGATTCGTTGAACTGGTTCAGCGGTCAAATAAATCATCGCTTTTTTGCATTGTTTTCAGAATTTAGATCGCCGCTACTTTTTTTGATGATAATGTAACTTCTATGTTATGATAAATGGATTCGGTGGTAGAAGATACAATCGGTGAAAGTTGCAGATCTCATAAACTAGACAAGGCAGTGTATATGACCCTTTGGCGCATTGCCAAGTCTGATTCGATGGTCAAAATTGTTGTCGCCAAAGGTGACCGGCAAGGCTAATACCCATGTATTCAATCTATCTTGACCCTTGTTTACTTGTGTGAGCAATTCGGTGCTAATACTATGTAGTAGTTGAGAAGTTGGGGTTGCTGAGTATATGTTATATATGGCTGGAAGTCCGAAATATGTGTCATATATGATGATGTGAGATCATAATCATTGTACTGATTATTATTGGCGTGCTATAAAAATATAATACTTTTGATGCTTAAAACATAGAATTTTGTTTGTTCTCAAAATGATGTTACTGGGTTTGATTTGTGTTTATGTTTGTTTTGTAGGATTTCATGGTTATCACAATTATTGGGCAAAATGTGCAGAAGTTGTTGAAGTTTAGGATCCACAAGACCCTTTATGGGTTGTAGTATTCTATAAGTCGTAAAGGGGGTTTCGTGTGCAATTCCAGTGAAAGGTGTATTTCTGAAGTTAAGTCTACAAACATGCAATTGAGCGGTAGACCCGCTATCGTACCCTAAGGATAAAAAGATGAGGAATTTTTGAAATTCCATTTGATGAAACCCCTTATAGGGCGTAGAACCTCTTACAGGACGTAGAATGGTGTCGCAGAACACAAGTCAAAAATCAAAGCAATAGTTGACAAAAGACCGACTACGAGCTGTAAATTGTTATACGACCCATAGAGTACCTCGTAGAGCCTGCTAACCCAGTTGTCCTATTTCATTTCGGTTTGGTTTTTTAAGAACAACAAATAGGTTTTTTAGGTTATTTTTCAAAGACGACAAAGGAAGAACAATAAAGAAACATTAGACCATTTGTGAAACACTTGTAAACTTTAAGTTTCATCTTCTAATTTCAATCTTGTGATTCTCATTGGAGAGTCAGATTTTCTTGTGCTTAATTATATTGTGTAAATGCTCAATTATATTATTCAAATTCATTAGTCTTGCATTTACACTGATCAAGAGTAGCTAAATCCATAACTAGGGTTGTGGGAACCATGAAGAACTAACAAGGTACAACATGATAATTTGTAATTCTTGAAAAGTATGCATGCATGCATTAATTTATTCCCTTTGTTTTGACTGCTTTCTAGTGGTGGACAACATTAGAATACCCCTGGGGTTACTGACTGGATCAAGGTATTAATGAGTAGGAAAAGAGATTAACTAATAGGATTCGGTCGATGTTTCTTGTCTAATTAACTGAACTTGGCCAAGGGGATGTTGTACTGGGACAATATGTAAGGGTTAGTAAAGTCGCACTGCGGGATGGACCAAATCATGTAGTGAAATTTTCCTCTAGCATAGGCCAAAGGGTTTGGTGAACTTAACTTATCATTCTGCATGCTACATATTAAAAGAGAATTTGATTATCTAGTAACACTAAGTTGGGGAATCACGGGGAACACAATACCCTAGTTCCTCTTCTTAATAGGTTAACACTTGTTTTAGTTAGAATTACTTTACTAGTTATTATAAAACCCCTCTTAGGGGAGATAAGTTGGTTAATCAACACAGATTGCAATTGAATTCTTCTAAGTCTACCATATTCCTTGTGGGCTCGACCCTAACCTTGGTTAGGTTATATATCTTGACAATGACTGCTTTAGCCTAAAAAAAAGAGGTGTAGCTTGGGTGACACCAAGATTTTGGTGCCGTAATCCGGGAATACGATAGGCTTGTCTAATTCTAGTGATTTTGGAATTAATCCTTATTTCCCTTATTTTACATTTTTTTGTTTTATTTTCTTTTAGGACATAGGTGTAGTGTATGCCCAACATGTAAAGTCGAGGCATACACTTGAATTTATTTGATCCAGGGAAGACTAAGAAGAATAGCCCAAGAAAATGCAAACAATGCGGCAAATGCAACTCAGAATCGGAATGAGAACGAGAATGCAAATAATTTCAACACACCTACTCTTGAGGACATTGCTCCATATCTACAAGACCTAAATGCTGAAGCTTGTCAATGGAGCCAATATCGGCTAAACCCTACGGCTATGGAGGTTACCGAAGCTATCGTGTTACCACTACTATCTACTGGCACAAAGTTTGTGGCTTTAAGTGGGTTACTTTAGATGCTGCAGAACCATGGTTTGTTAGCTGGCCTACTATTAGAGGATTTGCGTAGTCATCTACACAACATTGCATTCTACAAGAGTGTGATGGAAACAAAAATATCTATGGATGCTGTGGGAATTGGTGTCTTCCCTTTATCTCTGACAAGAAATGCAACATTATGGCTAAGTTCAATCATCAGTTGGACTAAGTCACAAAAAACCTTTTTAGAAAGGTACTTCCTAATATCGAAGAAGCTCAAGTTGAAAGACTAGATCAACAACTTTGAGCAACTTCCTGATGACTCGATCAATACTACATTGGAGCGATTCACAAAGTTCTTGAGTAATGTCCCAGACCATAAAATTGTTGATGATACCTTGGTGAAGATCATCTACCATGCCTGTATGAGAATAGTCAAGCAAGTTTTCATACCATTATGGGGGCATGTTCTTAGATCCACCATTCGCAAGGATCGCTGAAAGAATGGAAAGAGTGGTCAACACCAATCGTGTATGAGGGCAAAGAGACAGAGCATCTACCAAAAGTTCATGCATTTTCAATATTATTTCAGAGCAAGCTAAAACAAATGAAGAGATTATGAAAGAGCTTGCCTGAATCCGTACAGGTATGGAGGTGATCATCAAGCGGAATCAAGAATGAGTTAATGCATTTGTTCATCAACCTCTACAAGCACCTATGTATGATGATCCCTACTATTAGGAGGACACTTGCTCCATTTCTGATCAGATGGGGGATTTTTGGACTAACACCCAAGGGTCCAATCAAGATGTTTGGCATTAAGGTCGAGGAAACCATTGTAAAAACTATAATAGAGATGGAGCTTTCAGAGATAACCATAGAGGTTACTATGACAAGAATAGGGTCCAAGATAGAGAAACAGATTAAGGCCTCAGTGATGGATACAAAAATGTTCCTTATGCACCACCACATAACCACGATATATGTGCTAGTAGTTCCAAAGTTGAGGAGATGTTTGACCACCTGTTGAAGAAAGCTAACACACAGGATGAGACTCCGAGGGGGATGAAATCTGAAATATCTAGTATAAATAAGAAAATTGAGTCTCATTCTATTGCTATCGAATAGCTTGAGCAATACTTTGGTCAAGTTTCAACTCAACTCAATCAGCGTCAAAGAGGTACAATGCATAGTAACACAGTTCAGAACCCAAAGAATAAAGGGAAGTGCATGGCCATTACTACCCATTGGGGCAAGAGTACAATTGATCCTCCCATGCCAGTAGATAAAGATGATGTTTGAGAGGAGACAATTGAGGTTAAAGTTGCGGATACCGAAGATGACGTGGAAAGGTTGGGGTAAGTGATGCTACAAAGGTGCCACAGAAGCTGTAGCCCATTCCTTGGCCTTCTCTCCTTTCCCTCAGGTACTTAAAAAGAAAACAGAGGAGGGAAAGTTCAAGAACTTTCTCTCTATTATGAAATAACTCTCCACTAACATCCCTCTCTTTGAGGTGTTGGAGAAGATGTCAAGGTATCCAAAGTTCATGAAGGACCTGATTACAAATAAGCATATTATGAGTCAGGAGCTCTCCCAAGAGCTTCGACATTATGGTGCAATTGCTACGAGATCCTTGGTTCAAAAGTGAGAAGATCCCAAAACTTTCACCATATCCTGCATAACTGAAGGTGTGGAATTCACAAGGGCATTGTTTGATCTCGATGTCAGCATAAATCTGATGCCCCTTGCGGTCTTAAAAAAGCTAGGACTGGGAGCCCCTACGCTGATGAGTGCGCGATTGTTGATAGCTGATCACACGGTGAAAAAACCTATGGGTATACTTTATAATGTGCTTGTTAAAGTTGATAAATTCATCTTCCTGCAGGCTTTGTTATCCTAGATTATGAAGTCAACTTCAACGTCCCAATCATCTTGCAAAGGCCATTCCTAGCCACTGGTCGAGCACTAGTGGATATGAAAGCTTGTCAACTCAGGTTTAGATTGAATGATAAAGAAGTTTTCTTTAATATCTGTCAGTTAATGAAAATACCAAATCATTAGAAGAAGGAAGTTTGGACATTTGGTGAAGTTTGCGCAATGAAGTTGTCCAAGTCGTGTCGCAACTATAAATCTGGTACTACTTGGGAGACAACCCAAGGAAGAGATTGGTGCCTAGGCACCCATATATATTTTTTTGACCTCGGTACTTTATTTTGTCTTGTGTGTGTGCATTGACAATAATGCACCTTTTTTTTAACGGAGTGTGGGTAGTTATAGGCCTCAGTAAAGTCTGAGTAGTGTTGGCCCATAACTACCCTAATTTTTGAATCCTAGGGGTTTTCTTTCCTGTGCTTTTTTTTCCATGGACATTTACTTTATATTAAACTAGAATGTTTAGGATTTTTAGATAGTATTGGTTGTATATGGTACTGATATCTATGGCATATATGTGTTTTTGTGCTTTTTTATGAAATATGATACCCACAAATTGTTTTATTAGGTAGTTTAGATAGCAACTATATAGGTTTAATTGTGTCAACAGTGCTTGTTCTTATAAGTGAGGATAAAATTGAGATAAAAAGCATAATTTGAGAGTCTATGGTGATAGTGTAATCAATGCCATGTGAGTGTGAGCTTAATTTGCAAAATTCTTCTATTGTGTTTCAATTTAGAACTTGTCAAGTTACTCTGATTTAGAATTTCGGTTAGTTCGTTAGGAAAGTATCTTAGGTAATTGCTCATAATAGTCCACTTAGCCTAAATGACCAACCAAATGTGTAAAGTATCCCTTGATCCAAATGTTTGAGCCTGACATGTACCTTTTCATTGTAAAACCTAGGTAACCTTGTCTTATTAAATGCAAAATCCTGAAATTAGCCTTGGTTCTTCCTTGAACATTGTGCACCTTGATTGAGGCAAAAAGCCTAAGTTGATGGTAGCTACCAAAATGTTGGTCTGGTTTTGAGGTCGGATAATGTGCACCTCAACTCAGTCCAAAAACCTAAGTTGAGGGTGGCTAATGTAAGGGTGAAACACAAAATGAGGGGGGGGGGGGAATTAGTGATACATGGAAAAGGAGAAAATTTTGTACTTTGTGTAAGAAAAATGAGTGATTCCCTAGTTATGAACTACGAAGAAAAATGAAGCTCAAATACGAGGCAAAAAAAATTGAAAATGAAAATAAAGCGCCCCGAAAAGCTTGAAATAAGAGAAAGGGAGAATGGAATAAAAAGTAACAGTGTTAGTAGGGTGAAAGTGTAGAAACACATAGTGTAAAAGAGTATCTTTAATCAGTGTGTTTCCAAAATATCATGCCAAAGTTCCTTGAGCCTATGATAAATGCCTTTGAAGTTCTAAAGTGATTCTAGTCAAAGTATCTAAAGGTATTAGTCATGAGTATAGGGCTAAGTCTTCGGTATTGAGCATGATATTTGAATGTCTTTCGTGAGAGTAAGTGATTTTGCATAGTCCCAAGGTTATACTTGAAAAGATCATTATGTGTGAGCTATGAGACATCTTTTTGTGAGTGTGACACCCCGTACCTCCACGCTCTTATGTACCCATATTTCAAGCCTCACCGTTTTAGGTGGAGAGTGTATTAGGGTCATGGGAGACCCCTAGCACTTGGACAAGTTCAAAACTTACCTCCGACTTGTGTTTTGGGTGTTGGTTCATGCAAGGATCAATTTTAAATGAGCATAAATATTAGCATACTTACTGTATGTCCCACGATATTTCAAATGAAATCCTTTGACTTAGCTTGGAAACACACTTGGTTTCACCTCATTCCGAGGTCAGATGAAGGAGTTATGACCATTTTCGTGAGACACTCCGGTGTAGTTAAGTCACATAGATAGCTTGATGACCAGTAAGGTATTAGGTGGGCTGTTTGGATGGCTTGGGACTGGAAAAGGATATTTTTAGCCTTTGGAATGTGATACGGCCAGTGGCACATGCCATATGGCTTGCCACTGACCATGTGGCTAGCCATGGGGATATGCAAGGGAGGCTAGGTTGGCATGAGGGGAGATTTTTGCCATGTGTAGTGCCACGGGCACCCTTTACTGGTCTTGTGAGGTTTGACGGCTCATGGCACTTGGGCATGAGTTTTTCTAGCCATATTTTCTTCTCTATGTGTGGTGCAATGGACCACTACACGGACCGTGAAGCACCACACAGCCCGAGAAGTGGTCCGTTAAAGTGACGATGATGTGAATTTTTTCTAACTGTTCCCAACTTTCATTTTTTTCCTAAGTCCCTTTTGATGGGAACTCTACATGACCAGTGGAGTTCCACAAGACAAGTCAAGCCTCCAGTGAGGCAACACTTTGCCAATTTTTTTGTCCGTTCACTAATGGTGTTTTTGTGAATTTTAATTACTCTAACGACCTTTTTAGACTTCCAATGTTGTCTTAACCTCCCCAAAAGACCTAAACCCTATTCCAAAGGATCAAACTCATTGCTCGCATCTCAAATACACTCTCAAATTATCTCAAGAGCCTTCATCAAACCCCAATACAAATTCAAGGAAACTCAAGAACAAGTTTTTTGATTCCAAGACCCACTTCCAAGCTTCCATTCTTTTCCAACTCAATTTAAGAAATTCAAAATATAAGGTATATGAATTTCAAACATTGGTTCCTTTATCCTATTGTGCCCAAGCTTCTTTTTTACATAAATTTCACATTTCTAAGTTGATTTACTTATGAGTCTTACTTACTATGAGTTTGACTATAAACTAACTTGGGGTTTCATTAAAGTGTTATTGTTTAAGTATGTCTTGACCTATAAAGCTTTGATGTATCTTGAGATTTAATGAAAGGTTTTGCTGTATATTGCATGAGAGTATTACCAAGTATTGGTGGGTGGTTTTACATTTAATTTTCTTGCATGATTTTCCTCTTGAATTGCATGATCTTATACTACCATTACACACTCGCGAAGTGTTTGATAAAATGTTTGGATTATGTTTCTCGAGTTGTCAAAGGCCTAATACATGGAATATGAGGTTAATGACTTTATGAAGATAAAAGGAATATATACATATATATATATATGTGTGTGTGTGTGTGTGTGTGTGTGTATGTTTTGAATTCATGAAAAGTTTTTATGGTGTTGCAAGTTGATGGACATTTTTAGGGGGTATCAAGCCTCAATCACCTTGGAGGTGGTTTCAAGGCTCGGTTGCCTTGTTGAGGGGGCACTAAGCCTCAATCATCTTGTTGGGGGATGGTATGCTCGTACTACCAATTGAGGGGTATGTACCAGAATCACCCTTCAAGGGAACAGGTGCCTTGGAGATGAGTAATAGATTACTTGGTCTATCATAATGGTCTATTCCTACACATGTATTAATTTCTATATAAGCATATGATTTTACTAGAACGTTTTTCTTCAAGCATTGATCATGCATGCTCTGTTGCTATTACACTTATCCCTTGTTTACGACTATGCATATTGATTATGTTGCCTATCCTTTGTTGCATTGGATCCTACATACTTAGTACATTCAAATGTACTAACACATACTCTATTCCTACATGATGTCACCATTTAGGAAACGGAGCACCACTTGGTCATCCTCCTCCTGCACATGGCTAGTGTAATATCTCTCAAGCTAGTTAGTGAGTCCTCAATTCTGGGGACACTGTCTTGGCCTCTTGTTATGTATTAAGACTCTTTCCTTTGATGTATGGTTATGACTGAGAGGGGTGAGCCCTTTTTCTTGTCTTAGTCCCTCACTCCTATCTATGTAGTAGAGGTGTTGTTGGAACCTTATGATGTATTAATGCCATACTCATTTGAGCTTACTATGTTTCTATGATATGAATGATTTTTCTTAGTCCTATATCCCCTTTTTACTACTTTTGTTGTTGTTTTAAAGGCTTCCGTCACCAAGGATGTGTAATGATATGTTAAGAGGCTTATTTGGGGTTCTTTCGGATTTTCCATTCGCCATGTCACATCTAGGCCCTACGCTTGGGTCGTGATAGTGAGGGCACTTTATTGCATTGTTAACATTACACTCATTAAGTGATTGTAGCTTGTTGATAGTTACCTTACTTGTCATAGTTGCATTCTCACATGCATTGATCTATGTGGGTTTGCTGGATAACTATCTGATTGTGTTTCGAAAGTGGTGTTGTTATTTCTGTTTAAGTTTAATGTCATGTAAGGACATTAGACTGAGGTATGTGTGCTGTTGTGCTACTTATATAGTTTGAGTCTATTGCTTGACGACAAGCAACAACTTTAAGTTGAGGGTGTTGACGTGCTGTCAAAATAATAGACTTTTGATGCTTAAAATTTAGAATTTTGTTTGTTATCAATGTGATGTTAGTGGGTTTGATGTCTTTTTATGTTTGTTTTGTAGGATTTTAGGGGTGGCACAATTTTTGGGCAAAATGTGCAGAAGTTTGTTGAAGTTGAGGATCCACGAGACCTTGTAAAGGTCATAGAGTATTCTATAACTTCTAAAGGGGGTTTTGTGTGCAGTTCTAGTGAAGGGTGTATTTTTGAAGTTGAGTCAACGAATATGTAGATGAGCCATAGAATACTTTACGAGCCGTAGACTTGCTATCATACCCTGAGGATCATAACATAGGGACTTTCTAAAATCCCATCAAACGAAACCCCCTAGAGGTGGTAAAACATTTTACGAGCCATAGAGGGATGTTGTTGCGACATGTCCACAATCAAAGCAATAGTTCACGAAAGCTCGACTACTAGCCATAAATTTTTATACGACCCTTACAACACCTCGTAGAGCCTGCCTACCCAATTGTCCTATTTCATTTTTGTTTTGTATTTTAAACAATATAAATAATTTTTTACATTATTTTTCAGATAGGAAGATGGAACAACAGTAAAGAAACATGACAGAGTTTGAGAAACACTTGTAAACTTTATGTTTTATTTTCTAATTTCAATATTCTGGTTCTCATTGAAGAGTTAGATTTTCTTGTGCTTAATTATATTGTGTAAGTGCTCAATTATGTTATTTAAATTCATAAAATCTTGCATTTACACTAATCATGAGTAGCTAAATCCACAACTAGGGCTGTGGAAATCATGCAGAACTAACAAGGTAAAGCCATATAAGTTGTAATTCTTGGAAAGTGTGCATACATGTTTTAATTAATTCTCTTTTTTTTGAATGCTTCCTAGTGGTGGAAAATATTAGAACTCAGCTAGTGTTACTGACTGGATCAAGGTAGTGATGAATGAGAAAAAAGATCAATTAAAAAAGATTCGATTAATGTTTCTCATCTAATCAATCGACTGGGCTAAGGGGAGGTTTTATTGGGAGAATAGGTAAGGGTTAGTAATATCACAATTTAGGGATAGATCAAATCACATAGTGAAAGTTGCCTCTCTCTTGGGCTAAAGGGTTTGGTGAGCTTAACTTACCATTCTGCACACTACACACTAGAAGAGAGTTTGATTATCTGGTAATATGAAGTTAGGGAATCATGGGGAAAAAATACCATAGTTCCTCTCCATATTGATTTAACACATTTTTTAGTTATAATTATTTTTACTAGTTATTATAAAACCCTCCCCCCCCTTTAGGGAGATAAGCTAGTTAATCAAGCCGGATTTCTATTGAATTCTTCTATGTCTACCATATTCCGGTGGATTTGACCCTAATCTTATTTAACTTATACATCTTGACAATGACCGCTTTAGCCTACAAAAGGAGGAGTAACTTAGGCAACATCAGTTGTACTATTTTTATTCACTACAGTAACTGAGTTCTGGCATTGTTGAACCACTAAAAGTCCTGGTAAAGGCATGATATGGGCTGATTCCCTAGGATAGGTATGTATTCTAGCTTAACTCATATCTATACAAATGTGTAGCCTGATGCTACTTACATATGCTAGCTGTGAAGCTTTTCCTTCATTAAATGTCATACTGTGAACTGATTCTAGTATAGACATGACTCTGCTAGGCATGGTTGTTCTGGATACTTATGATATATAAGTGATTGTTGATGTTTACTTTAAGTACTTGTGATTGACTGGATTATGGCATATTCAGCCTTGGATGGGTATGACGTTACATTTGTCTATGAGATATGTACTTCTACATATAGTGGTTAGTCTTTATGCACCTGTTGTCCTTACCTAACACTAGGTTACCTGTCGTAGTATAAGAGAGATGATAGTTGTACTTTATTAGGCTTTGTGACTATTTTCTTGAGATATGATGTTAGTGGATCCCTAGATAACTAGTAAGCGGTGACTATTTCTATGCCTCGAGTCATAGATGATACTCCTCATGCTTTGAACTTAGGTGGTCAATTGCGAGTGTTTGAGACCTGGGTGATGTGCCCCTTTGCCGGAGTCTCTAATGGCTATATCTGGGATGTCGAGTTATGGGTGCCAATTCAAATATCCAAGCACCTGTTGATTATCTTTATTGTGGGACCGTCTTATGGAGATATAAGTTATATTCTACGTGCTTTCTAGAGTATTTGTGATTGCAACATTACCTATATGGGTTAATCCTAGGAGCTAGTACCCTATTTAGAGATGGGTACATCAATAGCGGGCCGACATATAGTTGCCTTAGGTTATTTCCTTTGTAGAAGCTAGGTTGCGATATGATTTTGGGTAGGTGACACACCTCTGATTGTCTATCCACTTGGGGCTGAGATTAGGTTATACCGATGTTGCCCTAAATTTTCTATATATGGATCCACATTGTCATATTTCTAGATTGGGTGTCACGTACTGATACTAAATACATTTTTGGATCAGGTGTCATGTATCGATATGATATACATTTCTAAATCGGGTGTCACATACCAATACGATATATATTTCTGGATCAAGTATCACATACTGGCACAATATGCATTTCTTGATTGAGTGTCATATACTAACATAATATATGTTTCTAGATCGGGTGTCACATACCATTATGATATATATTTCTGGATCAAGTGACTCATTCTGTCACGATGAGGGGATTTGTTCTCTCATGAGAGATTTGTCCTGCCATTATATATGTATGTACTTGGATCTGGTGTCATGCTCTGACAGAAAATCGGGTATCACGTTCCGACATAAGATCAGGTGTCACATTTCAATATGGTATCAGGGTTCAGATCTAGCATGGGTGCCACTATTCTATACGAGTCCACCAGGATACCATGTTACACCTTGGTTGTGCGTGGGTGTACCACCCTCTTGGCATATTGGGGCTCAGGGACATACAAACATAAATACTAGGGCCTTACACACACATACATTTTGACGCCCTAGTTATGTGATACTGAGAGTTGGGTTTCACGGTGTTTTATCAGTTAGGTTGTGATATATTACTAGGCCTTGGCTGGGTGTTATGTATGTTGGATTATGATATGCTATTGGGTTCTAACTAATGGGATACGAGGTCATTACCTATATACTTACTGCTAGCCAGGCTTTGATTGGTGGATCTGACTGCAGTTCTCTATATTTGAGCATTTTGTACAAATCTACAACACTTCACTTAGTCGGTTGATGATGCCTTACTAACTGCCTGTTACTGATACTCACCCCCCCATTTCTGCATCCTCCTATAGTGCAAGTCAGATACTAGTTGCAGTCACTGCGTTAGAGGCTTATGGACAATTCAGGAGACTTTGGCGATCATCAGCGCACTGGGCATTTTACAGTCTCCTACTATTTAACGGTCGTATATTGTATTCAAACGTTGGCCTTGTACTTTGTAGCTGTAACTTGCTATGTAAGAGCTCCTCCTAGCTATGTATATTATTGTTATTATGTATACATATAGGTGAATGTGCACTTATGTTAATAGTAGCTTTGTGCGGGTGACTTCAGGTCCTGGATAGATTGTGTTTGTCGTACTTATATGTTGCTAATGTCTTTATCATTGGTGATTTAGGACATGATTCATAAGTATTGGGTTGAATTTACTCTAGCAAGGATCTAATAGGTGCCATCATGAGCTGAGAAGTTAGACCGTGACAGTAAGTCACGACCCAAAAATGGACCGCAACTAAATAGCATAAAGTAAAGAAAAAACCTGCACAACATAATAGACGGAATCCCAAAACCTGGATTCATGAGTGCAAGAGCATCTAAAGTAATACTGATGAGTGAATACAACTGTCTCAAATGAAAATACAATGTTGTCTGATAATGTCAATGTCATGCCCCGAGAGGGTACCCTTGGCTTAACTAGTATTCAGAGACCATTGCTAGTCCCCAAGCGAACCACCTGGCCTCATTATATTCGTGATGTCATCTAAATTAGTGGAAGACATAAAAATACATATCAGCGGGCACTCTATCCTTTCACATTTCCATCAAAGAAGCATGGGCCATAGGACATAGAACTAGTCATCAATAGCAATCAAATGTCATAGAACGAAAAGAAAACTTAGATTAGAAAAGAAAAGGGGAAAAGAAACCCCAACATCAACCCATCATCTCTCTATGTCTATGAAGCCTCTAAGCTAACAATCTAGGATGGTACCACGACAGACCATCGCTACCACAAACTTAGAATGATTCAATGCATAAAGAAAACAAATAAAAGACATCCTCCTAATGCAAGGGAGGAGTCACCAAATCTCTGGAGCTGGAAGTCTGGACCTCAATGATTCACCTGCTGAAATCTTTTGTCTACTGAATCTGCATCATATAACTATGTAGTGCTAGAGTGACATCAGTACGTGGAGTTTATAGCATGTAAATGAGCTAAAAGTAAGCGAAATAAACAGGATAACATGGAAACATGAGCTCATCAAGTATTCATCTCATCTCAGAACAAGGAATAAATACTATCACATTTAAAATCCATCAAGACTCATACCATCACATCAACATCTGAGTACTATCAAGAGGGAACCTATATGGGAGTTTCTCGAACCTACAACCATCACCTATGAGCTGTTGATGATATAACAAACCAATATTTTTGCCATTTCTACCCAATACCTTGCCGTGATAGAGGGTGTGCGTTACTAGATCCAAACTAGAAATAACATTAAGTCATTTTGTAGGACTAGGAAACATCCATTTTCTCACGGTCCAATCCTCACCTATGACCACGCAGTTATGAGTGCGAATGGGACTCACTCTTACCCATTTTGGTATCTGATACTTCTCCCATGGACTTAATATGCTCATAAACATTAACATCAAGCTTTGTCATCATTTAGTCTCTTTTGGACTTTGACATTTGTTCATGCATCATTCATCAAGTCAAGGAAATTCGGAATATTTTGGTAAGATTACATTTAAACTCTTTTAGGCTCTGAGGATACCAATTTCATTAACATCAACCTTTAACACATTCAAGTCAGGACACGGACCACAACAAGCAAGCACACCCATGTGATTAAGGCTCTAGACATTCACCCATAGTTCCATTCTTATACTCTTTAACCAGGAAATCATGTAGAATATATATGTACTAGATAATTTAAGGCCCATTATAAGTTCGCATGTCTTTTGTAACACCCAATAGAATTACCAAAACACCCCTAAAATGCATCGTGTGCACAACACATCTTCTAAAGCTCTGATGGAAAACCTGAGATCGGATTTGTGATCAATGTAAAAAATCGAGTAAGATAAGATATCGACACAATTTAAAATCAACATGGTTGAATTACGAAGATGCACACAATGTGCAAAAATAGTGACAAATTCGGTCCCCTCCGCGATGTGCCAGGGGAACAGAATTGAACTTATGATTTTTCATTGATATTTGATGGGAAATGGATTTTCAGAAAAATATCACAAAAAAACTGGTGCACGCCCCCTTTGTCCCAAATTTTTTTTTTATTTTATTTCGAGAAGGGAAATTTTGTCCTTCCTAATATATTTTGATACCCCCAAAACATATTTTAAAGAGTACTTCATACAATAAGGGTTTTAGACCCATAATTTTTCTAAGTCTTCTACGTAAGTTCTGAGAGAGGAGAAGAACAAGAGGGGGAGGGTTTTCTTTGAAGCTCCAATTCCTTGAGGAAAACTTGAAGATTCTTCATCACAGGTATGTAAAGGCTACCCAAAAGCATGGAATTGTTCTTCCATGTGTCCCAATGTAAAGTTGGGATGTAAATTAACACTTTAGAATCTTGAATAGTTATTTCTTGAGAATTTCTTTAATATTATCTGTATTTCTTGAATATTAGCTTTATTTCTTGAATGTTATCTTTAAATTATATTTGATATCCTAAATTGATGATTATCATATTTAAAGTTTACTGTATACATGCATTATTATGAGATTATGATTTGACCCTTATAAACACTCTTTGTAAGGACTTGGAAATTGAACTTAGGGGGATGTCAAGAGCCTTGATTATCTGAATGTGATGTGTGACTAAGTCTGAGTCCTGAGGAGAGGGTACTGGTGACCATGATGGGTGAAAATAAAGTTGAAAGAGTTAAATGAATAATTATTCTTACTTTAAAAGGATGGTCTTGCCCCTTTGAGTTGATAGCTGATGAGATGAGGTGGGTCTGCTTGCCAATAGGGGTTAAGGCATGGAAGTTCTTGATGGATGGATAAATTTATGAGCATATTGAGTCTTGGGAGGAGTATTAGCACCGAAATGGGTAAGTCCCACTCGTATGCATTAACTACATGGCTAGCGTAGGATAGGATTGAACCGTGAAAGCGGATGTTTCCTTTGTCTCGCAGAGGACTTGACAACTTCTTTGGGATCCTTGACAGACTCATCATTTACCCCAGCAAGGTACTGGATGGATGTGGCAACGACATCCCTTCGTTGTATCACTACTGGCTCATAGGTAGTGCTTTTCGGTTAAAGAAACTCCCAGATAGATTTCATAGTGATAGAACTCCGATGTGATGTGATTATTTGATATTTGGATGGATAGTGAAGTGATAGAGGCTTTTCCTTAACTCTGAGGTGAGGATGAGTGATTGATGAGTGATTGTTACACTATTCCATTTACTTTAAACTGTTTTACATATAGTACATTTCATGTATTAGTGTCCCTTTGGCGCTGCATCATTTGATGATACTGATTCTTTAGACAGAGGACTTCAGCAGCCCAATTGTTGAGGTGTAGAGCTTTCAAGATTCCTGCTAGTGGTGAGTCCTCCCCAACATCGGAGGATGGTTATTTTCCTTTAGCTTGACAGTCTTTTTTTTCTTGGTTTCTGGTAGCCATGGCCTGTCATGGTACCATCTAAGACAGTAGTATAGAGGCTTCATACACATAGATGGTGATGGTGGATGTTCAGGGGTCTTTCCTTTCTCTTCTTTGTATTGAGACTGTTTTGTTATTATATTTCATTCATAACAGATCAAGTGGATAGTTTGAGCCCACAGATAGATTATTAGTCCTATTACTCTATTTTCTTCCGCCATCGAATTAACTTAACGGAGGAAACGAGACTAGGTGATCCGCTTAGGGACTAGCAATAGTCACTGAGTACCAGTCACATCTAAGGTACCCTCCTGGGGCGTGAAATTTTTTCAGTAAATTTTAGTATTACTTTATCATTATTTAAAATGTTCATACGATATATATGCATCGTTTACATCCAAACTTAGAAAAGTTGAATTCCAAGAAATTCTATGTATGGAGGAAATAGAAAAGTGTGTTAGATTATGAATTAGCATACTTCATGTTCTGTGAATATAAAAAATATTGATATTTGTGAAAAAAATCGTCAATCTTCACATATTTTGGAGTGGTAATTATTTTCCATAGTTGTTATCTTCTATTTGTAATATTTACACCAAAAGTTTTGCATACATATGATAAGCTATACAATTCTTCAATCAACTCAACTATCATTTATTTGTAGTTAGCTTTGTGGATAAATTGTGATTCATTTTATTATTGTTTTCAATAAGTAGAAATAGTTCTATTTATTTTGATATCAATATTTAATGTACGTATTAAAAAGTTAATATCTAATTCCACAAAATAAAAGAATCTTGAAAGCAACTTTATTTCTATATATAATACTAACAATTACTTTAGTGTTAAATTCTAAATTAAATTAATAAAAAATTTGATATCGAACTCTAAATATCATATTGTAAAAGAAAATTTTGAAAATTAGCCCCACAAAATAACTAACATACATATTTTCTTTTTCCGATTGTTTTTCCCTTTATTTTTTAGTTTTTTCTTTCTTTATATTTCTCAACATAGTCCTTTTCTATTGACATTTTCTTTTGTTGTTCTCCTTGATTTTTTTAACACCTCATTTTTCTTTATTTTGTAATTTACACCTCAAATTTGAATATTAACATATATTTTCTTTGTTAAATAGCTATCATATTTGATGTTAAGAAAATATCCTACATAAAAATGAAAAACTAATGACTTTTAATATTTTGATGAATACATTATCAAATTATTAATTTATTGATTGTCAAACATTGTTTTCTCTTTCAGTCACTAAATTAGATACTTTAAATTAAATAAAAAATATTGATACATCATTTTTAAAGACTATTTGAATAATCAAGATATGAACTTTAGTAATGTTCACATTATTTAACTTACTACAAAAAATATGTTTACACCATCATCCTTAAAAGAATTTTTAAGAGCAAAAAATTAACTATTCAAATATATTTTATTTCAAATTAGTTAAAAATGTCTTTCTAAAACATGTCCAAACAAGCTTAACATTTATTATTATTTATGAGAACTTAATTAATAGAAACTCTTCATTTTAAAACAATTACAAAAACATCTTTATGGGCTCATAACAAAAGTAAGACATGTATAGATTCTTCTAAATTTTTATTCTGACCAATAATTATACA
>JAABOM020076037.1:0-34165 GCA_011800125.2 Solanum clarkiae | reverse complement strand
GAAGAAGCAATGTCACTCGATCATTATCAAACTGACTGCAATCTTTTTCTGTCCGTGAAGATCCCACCAGAGCGCCCATCCATGGATCCTTTATTCATACTTATTCAATTAGAAGTTCTAAATTCCTTGTATTATTGAAACTACTATCATTAGGTTAGAATTATTGATAGGTATGGTATCCCAAAATTTGTGTGTTTGAAGTAGTTGTTGCCTTTGTATGTGATATGTGCTTAGCCTTGATTAAGTTGTTACCGTTGTTTTAAATAATGTAAATATTGAAATGTTTATGTGGCCATGTCATGTTTAAATATTGTTATGAGAAAATCATGTTGTCACATATGGTTGTACTTACACAAGAATCATTGCTCAAAAAATTACATATGATTGCAAGTGTGTGCATAATTTCTAACTTACAAATTGGTGTAAATTTATGGTGTGAACCTATAAAATGGCAATTGATGGGTAGTGTATAATTGTTGCATGTGAGGTATTGGGAAATTTGTTAGGATTATGTAGGTGTATAAGATTCTTGCTTTGGTGCTGAATTGATTGATTAAGGACTGTTTATATTGTTTTGGGTCCCATTTGATAGGATTAGAAAATGAAGTTACTAGAAATTTCACACCATGAAGGTCTTTCATGGCCCTTAGAATAATCCACAAGTCATAGTTGTCTCTTGTAAGAGGATCCAGTACCCTGGAGTTTCTGAGATCCCATCAGACAAGACCTTCTATGGATCGTAGTTTCATCTATGACTCGTAGATAGGTCTGTCAGGGTCGTGCCTGCGCATGTTCAAGTCTAGAACTGCATCTATGACTTAGTCTATGACCCATTGAATGTTCTACGAGTCGTACCTGGTCTCTTAGATGCAGTTCTAGTAACTAAGTTGATTGTACCTTGCCATCTACAAAGGCCTTTTGTAGCTCATAGTTTTACCACAACCCATAAACAAGCCTTTATAGACTATATATCACTAGTTCTAATGTGTTCTTGTTTTTTGTTCCTATATTTATAGGGATAATCATAATGTTAAATTTTTGCATTTCAGGTACCGTGGCCCCAAAATCAAGGAAGAGTTATAGCCATGCAGAGGAAGTAGCGAGATGAGTCCTCGGAGGCCCAGGGCAGCTGCGAGGATAGTGGATCTATAAAGGACCTCGGTGTCTAACCCGATGAGGGCACCAAGCGGCCACAGGCTTGGGCTACTACCAAACAGACAAAGCAGCCCAGACTTAGGCTATTGTGATCCGCCCTCTCCAGTTTGATGAGGGAGGTGACAGGGCCAGCAGTTCGATACAAATGACTTCCTCCGGAGAGGGATTCAAGTTCAAACCTAGAGAGGAGTCAGGTTATGAGTCTTCATCAATACTCCAAGCACCACCCTTACCTCTCGATGCCTTATCTAACCAATAGTACGTACAGGGTATGCAACAGATCTACACGGATGCTATAAAATAGGATGAGCGGGTTCGACCATCCCGCTCCATCTTTGAAGAGTTACAGATTATCACCTCAGGGCTAGGAAGTGTCCCTAGACTCTAAGACACCATTCCCTGATACAGTCTCAAGTCGTTAGCAGCACCATTGGGGAAGTACTTCCCGCTTATAGTTCATGAGTTCTTTGTATACTTTGTTGCCACCATCCTAGAGTCTCTCCTTAAGGGAAGAGTCCCTTTACTCAGTATCGGTTGACACACATGAGGCTGATGGGTGTGCAGGTTGATATCTGAAAGGCCACCATCTATTGCAAGCTATTTAGTCCCGAGTATCAGGCCCCCAGGACCATAGTTGAGTTTGACTACAGATTATGGTAGACTGGGATAAGGTCCTGATGAGAGATCCAGCCAGCAAGGTCACCTTGATGAGATGCCAGCCAGATTGCTAAGCAAGGCCAAGACCTTGAGTGGGTTTCTACATTGTCGGTGCCTATAATGAAGGCCTTCCTCAGCTTCACCAATAAGTTTTGGTAGGCTCTGGTGAGATTGCTGATTCAGCCTACACACGTTAATAATACTTTGATGCTGGACTATGCTATATTAGTTAGAAGAATCTTAACTAGTTATGACATATATTGGGCTTGCCTAATTGCAGAGCAGATTTACGAGGCGGCCCTGAAGAGGCCCACCTCCATCCCCTTCTCATCCTTGATATATTAACTATGTATTTGACTATGTATTCATGAGGCAGCCCTAAAGAGGTCCACCTCCATCTCCTTCTCATGCTAGATATATTGACTATGTATTGTAGTGGGAGTGGAGATCCTTCATTAAATAAACTCTTTGATCGAGGTTCAGAGGACATTGGATGCCAGCCTGATAAAGGCTGATAAGAATTTGGTGGTCCTCCTTGTGAGCACCACACCCTCTAGCCCAGATGGTAGAGATGTTCACTATAGTGCGACCATCTGAGCCTCTTTCTTCCTCCACCACTGTTGCTCCCACTGTTGAAGGGCCCCCCATCGACAAAGAACAATACAGAGAGAGGGCCCACTACTACCACTTCTCTACCAGATACTGTTCTTGCTCACTCAGCACCCACTGGCATGGTATATGTGTTAGTTGAGTCAATTCAGGCCATGGCACAGAGGCAATCTCGTGTTGAGTCCTAGTTGACTTAGTTACTATTATAGATTTGGCATTGGGTTCGCCAGGCCATCTTAGAGGCTGAGGCACCTATGCAGACGTGCACTATGGATGCTATTCATGAGAGGCTCACACCATTAGACAACTTCATTGATACATTTGAGAGGCGAGTAGAGTAGAGCCTCAGCTCAACACAACCTACAGATTTGACAACTATTAGGACAGAGATCCAACAGCTTCACTCTAAGATGAGGGCAACAGTAGTAGCGGTGATTGTGCTTCCACAGGTCGATCCCACTAACATAGTCATGGATTTATTTGCTTTTGAGGATACACCACTCTCTTCCCTATGGAAGTAGTCGTGCATTGATGATCCAAATACAACAAGACTAAAAATGGAGTAACAGAGAAGGAGTATCTCGATCTCGCTAGGGTTTGCTTCATGTAGGATGAGAAGGAGAGATGGGCATGCAAGCTAGAGAGGATGAGGGGTGATAGACCCTCTGGATAGGCTGCTGCTACTGAGGGACCATCCGACAGGTTGAAGGTTATCAAACTCAGCTAAAGACCAGCTCTCAGGAGCACACATATATTTGTTTTACACCTGCGCTTCATTATTGTTATATCTTGTGCATTGATAACAATGCAAAAATTTTTTGATAAGGCATGGGTTATTATAGGCCTCAGTGAAGTCTGAGTAACTATGGCCTGTAAATATCCTAAATTTTGAGTCTGATGGATTTTCTAGCATGTGTTCATTTACCTAATGACATTTATTTTCTGTTGAACGGAAATATTTAAGATGTGCAGGTAATATTAGTAGCATGTAGTACTGAAGTCTATGGTATATTTTAGTTTTTCTTTGAAAAAAGAAAATTCTATTAGTTAGCCTTGATGGCAACCATGCAATTGGTTGAGTGACAGTGCTTGCTCTGATAAGTGAGGTCTAATTATGGTGAAAAGCATGATCAGATAGTCTATAATTGATAACGTAGTTTGTGCCATGAGTGTGTGAGCTTTCTTTGCTAAATTCTTATATTGCATTTTAATTTAGTCCTTGCCCTGTTACTTTGACTTAGACTGTCGGTTAGTTGGTTAGGAAAGTATCATGACCCAAGCCTAGGGCCTAGACATGAAACAACAAATGGGAACCTGAAGGGGCCCAAACATGCGTCTTAGCATATCAATCACATATTCTTGGTCACAGAAGCATAGTAATCAACAACAAGAAATATAATAAAAAGGGAAGCAAGACTAAAAGAAGTCATTGATAATCCTTAAAACGGCAAGAGTCAAGCTTAGGCATAAGCACTTCATAATATTCCAACAATGCCTCTAAACATAGAATGGAGCGGGGGCTAAGACATTTTTCGGGCTCACCCTCATAATAACATATGTTCCAAAAAAGAAGACTCAATATAGCAAGAGTAGTAAAGATAGTGTCCCCGAACTTGAGGACTCACCAAAGCCTCCTTCAATGGATCATTCTAGCCATGTGGAGGATGATCAACTGGTGCTTCGGTTCCTACATGGTAATATCATATAAGCATTGAGTATGCATTGGTACGTTTGAATATACTAAGTATTAGGATGCAATGCAACAAGACATAAGCCAATATAGTCAAAATGCATTGTAATAAGCAATAGATAAGTGAGATCTCAATATGGCATAAATGGCCAATGCTTGGAGTAAAACATGCTTGTAAATCATTCAACTTGCATAGAGCAAAATACATGAGTGGGAAGAGATCCTAACCGACAAAAGTAAGACCAAACGAGCTATAACTTGGAATCTCAATAGTTACCCCTTATCGGTAAAGAGGTGGTCTACTTGCCAAGGTAAACCATAAACTTTACAGGACCCTATCCCATTTCGGAGAAGTAACCTCCCTTATGGGAACCCATCCCATTTCGGGGTGGATTTCATGATACAGTGCACTAAATGGATGCACTAGTATAGCAAGGGTATAACATAATCCTATGTTGGCACGTAGTTTCAAGAAAGGAGTATGGACCCTTGAAGATAGTCCATGCCGACATCCAATCCATCGGTGCTAAGTCTAATCCCACGGAATACTTGAAATAATCATACTTTAATAACTTGTAAGAAATATGGAAACATGACATGATTATCTCTTAAATATACTTGACCTCTAATGGTGAGCCTAACTTGAAACATTAGAGTAGATCATGATCATAATCACACATGAACCCTTGTTTTTAACATGAATGACTCATAAGAGGTAAAATCTTAAAATAGGCTTAACTTGATACTTGTAACATCATAGATACTTTTCATGAATTCAATGCATAATCGAAAGCCCTTAATCATCATATAGTCACTTGACATGTAAATCATGTAGTAGATCATCAATAGCTTGAGAATTTTTTACTTGACATTTTATCAAGCACTTGGTGGGTTCATGATGTTAGTTCAAAATCATGCAATTCAATAGTGAAACAATGTGAGAAAACTCAATGCAAATCAATCCACCAACATATAGTAAACCCTCATATAGGATACCTTGAAATCTATCATCGAATCTCAAAATAGATCATAGTTTCATAGCTCAAAACATGCATAGTCTCAATAGATATAATCAAATCATGGTACACTTGAAATAGATAGTCATAATAGATCAACATTTCATAAAACCCCAACATAATTTATAATCGTAATACATAATAACAGATAACTTAGAAGATACAACTTGAAAACATACAATTTTCATAAAAAGTAAGAATGGGCTCCATGGGTGAAAGTACCTAATGGATGAAACCCAAAAACCTCAAACCTGAGTTATCTTAAGTTAAGCTTGAAGAGAACTTAGAGCTTTAAAAGAATCCTTGAGTTCCAAAATTAGGCTTCGAATCCTTGAAATCTGAATGAGATATCTAGCTATGTCTTGGAGAGGTTTTTGAGAGGGTCTTGAGTGATATAGAGTTGAAAAATGGCTAAGTAAAGGTGTTTTCACACATAAATGAGAATGGGGCTATGACCTCAATGCCCTTGGGCCGAAATGAAAAACTATGGAAAATAATACACTGGTCCATACCCTTGGCGCAACATAGACCAGACACAAATTGCCCTCCAACACTAATCAGCGCCCCTGGCGCATCGCACTCAGGGCGCAAATGTCTTCTGGAAATCAAAAATTAGCAAAAATTATTTTTTGCTTCGGGTCCTCTAAAATGTGGGTTATACCCATTTCCCACTCAATTTTGCCCCCTGGTCGAGAATATGAAGTTGGATTTTTGATGTCACGCACGAATTTTGAGATATTTGAAAATTATGATTATGGGCATTTTCAAAGCACATTTTTGGGGCATTTCAGAATGGATCTTAGGCCATTGTTCATATTAGTCCACTTAGCCTAAATGACCAACCAAATGTATATTATATCCCTTGATCCCAATGTTTGAGCCTTGCATGTACCCTTTTCATTGTAAAACCTAGGTAACCTAGCCTTATTGAATGTAAAATCCTAAAACTGGGCCTAGTCCTTCCTTGAATATTATGCACCTTGACTGATGCAGAAAACATAAGTTGAGTGTGGCTAAAAAAAATTATGCTTATTTATAGGTGATCTAAATTTGTACCTTTGGCTTGAGTAGAGTGGAAGAGATATGGATCACTTTTTCATGTCCATCTCGGCTTCCTATGTGGCACTTTCAACTTGTTGGTTCCTTTAAAGGACCTTGACGGAAGCTACATCTTTGTTCGTCAACCTCTTCACTTGCCTATCCAAAATTGTCACTTAGACCTCCTCATAAGTGAAATTATCTCCTACAACACCCAGAACATCCAAGGGCACTATGGCACTTGGGTCACCTACACACTTTCTCAACATGGACACATGGAAGATCGAATTAACCATGTCCATCTCTATAACCAACTCCAACTCATATGCAACCTTACCCATTCTCCTCAAAACTTTATAAGGACCCACAAACCTTGGGCTTAACTTCCCTTTCTTGCCAAACCGGACCACACCTTTCATGGGTGAGACTTTCAAATAGACCCAATCGCCAACCTTAAACTCAAGATCTCTTCTCCTCACATCGGAATAGGACCTTTGTCTACTTTGTGCTATTTTCAATCTCTCCCTTATCAAACCTCACCTTCTCCAAGGATTCCATGACCAAATCCAGAACTATCAATGCCACTTCCCCCACTTCAAACCACCCAACCAGGGATCTATAATGCCTTCCATAAAGAGCTTCAAATGGAGCCATACCAATGCTTGAGTGGTAGCTATTATTGTAGGCAAACTCAATCATGGAAGATGTTCATCCAAACTACCCTTCAACAACAAAACACAAGCTCTAAGCATATCTTCAAGGGTTTAGACAGTCCTCTTGGCTTGACCATCCATTTGAGGATGAAAGGTCGTGCTAAGCTTAACCTTGGTACCAAGGCCTCTTTGGAAAGACCTCCAAAAATGAGAAGTGAATTGGCAACGATCCAAAATAATGGACAAGGGCACCCCATGCAATCTAACCAACTCATGAATGTACAATTTGGCATAATCTTCGGCACCATAAGTGGTCTTAACCGTAGGAAATGAGCCGACTTTGTCATTCTACCAACTACAACCCAAATAGAGTCAAAATGTTTCCTAGTCTTAGGCAACCCAACAACAAAATCCATGTTGATCTCTTCACACTTCCAAGTGGGAATTTCTATATCATGGGCTAGGCCACCTGGCCTTTGATGTTTGGCTTTCAGTTGTTGGCAATTGTGACATACGGATATGAACTTGGCATTGTCTCTCTTCATACCACCCCACCAATACACTTCCCTCAAGTCTCTATACATCTTTGTAGAACCAGGATGAATGGAATAGGAAGAATTTTGGGCCTCCTTCCAGATCAATTCTTTCACATCATCTACATTTGGCACACACAATCTACCTTGGTACATAAAGGCACCATCTCGCCCTTGGGAGAAAACCTCCACTTTACCATCTCCACCAAGGCCTTCAACTCTAGCGAGGCAGGGTCAAGATCCTGTTTTTCCTTTACCTCCTCAATCAAAAAAGACTTAGAACCATCAACAACCAACACACCCCATTGTCAAATTCATCCAACCTAACCCCCAATCGAGCCAACTGGAGAACTTCTCTAGCCACCTCTTTCCAACCACCATCAATATGAGCTAGATTACCCATAGACACCCTACTTAGAGCATCGGCCATAACATTATCTTTGTCAGGGTGATAATGCATACTCCTATCATATTCTTTAAGGAGATCTAACCACCTTCGTTGTCTCAAGTTAAGATCTTTTTGGGTGAACACATATTGGAGACTCTTGTGGTCGACGAACACTCAACATGAACCCCCATATAAGTAGTGATGCGAAATTTTCATAGCAAATACTAGGGCTGCCAATTCAAGATCATGGGTGGGATAATTCTTCGCATGTACCTTAAGTTGTCTAGAGGCATATGCTATCACCTTACCACTTTGTATCAAAACACACCACAAACTAATTCTTGAGGCATGACAATATACAACAAATCCTTCCAACCCTTCCGGTAGAGCCAATATAGGAGCAGAGACAAGCTTATCTTTCAAAGTTTGGAAACTCTTTCACACTCATTGGTCCACATAAATTTTACCATCTTTTTTGTTAATTTAGTCATAGGAGAAGCAATAGAAGAGAAACCATTCACAATCCTACGGTAATAACCTGCGATACCCAAGAAACTTCTAATGTCCGATGGAGTCAAAGGTCTAGGCCAATTTCTAATCACCTCTGTTTTCTTAGGATTCACCTTAATGCCATCAGCCAACACCACATGCCATAGAAAAGCAACCTCCTTCAACCAAAACTCAAATTTGTCATGTTTTGCATACCACTTTTCTTCCCTCAAGGTTTGCAACATAACCCTCAAGTGATCCACTTGCTCCTCCTTACTATGGGAATAAATCAAGATATCATCAATAAAAACCACCACAATCAAGTCAATTTAGGGTTTAAAGACCCTATTCATGAGTTCAATAAATATAGCCGATGCATTAGTCAACCCTAAGGATATAACCACAAACTCAAAATACCCATACCTTGTCCAAAAAGTCGTCTTGGGAATGCGCACCCCTTACTCTCACTTGGTGATACCCGGACTGAAGATCAATCTTAGAAAAGTGACTAGCCCCTTGAAATTGATCAAAAAGGTCATCAATCCTTGGTAGAGGTTACTTGTTCTCTATGGTGACTCTATTAAGTTGCCGATAATCAACCCACATTCTAAGAGAATTATCCTTCTTCTTCAAAAGCCTCAAGGTGACTTACTGGTCCTTTTTAAAACCCTTTTCTAACAAATCCCTCAATTACTCCTTCAACTCTGGCAAGGCCATACGGTAAAGGGAAATAGAATTGGATTGAGTATCGAAAGGAGGTCTATACCAAAATCTATTTCCCTTTCGAGAGGAACACTTAGAAGCTTTTTTGGAAAGACATCAAGAAACTCATTAACCACCGGAACCGACTCAATAGGAAGAACTTTGGACTCAACATCCCTAACCCTTACAAGATGATAGAGACAACCCTTAGAAATCAACTTTTGGGCATTAAGACAACAGATGAATCTACCTTTGACCACCACATCACATCTCTCCCACTCAAGGAAGGGCTCATTAGGGAATTAGAAGTTAACCCTACGGTTCTACAATCAATAGAAGCATAATATGCATGCAACCAATCTATCCCAAGGATGATGTCAAAATCCACCATATCTAATTCAACAAAATTACAAGGCAAGATTTTATGCAAAATGAACATGAGACAATTTCTATAGACTTTTTTAGCAATAATGGAATCACCAACGGGGGTAGACATTTCATAAGGCTCACACAACAATTCAAGACTAACATGAAGCTTTTTGCAACAAAAGGAGTAAGAACAGAAAGAGTGGTACCCAAGTCTATCAATGCATACACATCAAAATCAAAAACCTTCAATATACTGGTAATGACATCGGAAACCTCTTTCATCCCTTGTCTCCCTTGAAGAGCATAGAATCTATTTTGCCTTTGTGCACCCCCTTGTTGGCCTCCTTTTCCCCTTTGACCCGCATTTGCACCTTGACCTTGTGGATGACTATCTCTATCTTTGTTTTGAGCATGACGACAATCAATAACTTTGTGACTCATCTCACCATAACAAAAGCAAGCATCACATATCGTCAAACATGGACCACTATGGTTCTTTTCACACCTTAGACATCTAGCCTTTATGATTCCTCCATTCCCACCTTGGAATCTTGGATTATCTATAGCAAACCTTGTATTAAGTGCTTTGGAAGACCCTTAGCCTTGGAACTTGTGCCTTGAGGAAATCGTCCACCCTTGAAACCTTTGAATCCGCCTTCTAAACGAGCCCTCTTGGACTCACCTCTTCTTCTTTTTCTAAGCTTTTCCCCCTCTAGTTGTTCGACATATGTCTTCAGGCAGTACAAATCCATATCACTTACTAGCATGGCAGTACGACACTCCTCATTAACCAAGTCAAACATATCCGACACAAATTTGTTCATCCTTGATCTCGACTGGGCAACCAATTGGGAGACATACTTGGAGAGTTGGTTGAACTTTAGGGCATATTCCCTCACACTCATATAATCTTGCTTTTGGTTCAAAAACTCCATCATCTAAGCCTCCCTTAGCTTGATAGAAAAGAATCGGTTAAGAAATACAGCTTTGAACTATTCCTAAGGGATAGCATAATCATTCCCCTTCTCTAACTTCCATTACATAAACTAAATTTAAGCCACCCCTTTGAGTTGGTAGGCTGCCAACTCCACCTTTTCCTCCGAATTGACCCACATAATAGATAACATTTTGTACACCTCATCTATAAACTGTTGGGGATCCTCATCCGTCTTGGATCCACGGAACTTCGATGGGTTCATTCTGAAATTCTTCACCCTAGAAGCTAGAGTGAAGGGCTTGGGTCCCTTGGTTGATTTGCTTGGTCATAGCATAAGCCAACACTGTAATAGCATCTTAGAACTCTTCTTGGCCTACCCCTCCACCTGGAGGAGCTTGAGGAGCTGGAGGGGTCGGTTGCCCCTCGGATGTGCGGGCTCTATGTAGTCTTCCTCTTGGAATCGACATGATCTAGAATAGCAAAGAGAATTCGTTAGGTGAAAAAATCTCACACTTGCATCTAAAGCACAATATAGACTATGAAGAAGGAAAACATTTCATTAAACGCCTCACAGCCTCCCATTCATAGTTGTGGTGCGATTCACAACTATGAATAAGACTCTAATCGACGTGGTCTGTTGGATTCTGAGGACCACTAACAACCTAGTGTTTTGATACCAAGTTTGTCACAATCCAAGCCTAGGGCCTAGATATGACCCGACGAATGAGAACTCGAAGGGAACCAAACAAGCCTCTTAACATATCAATCGCACATCCTAGGTCGCATAGTAATCAACAACAAGAAATATAATAAAAAGGGAAGTAGGACTATGGGAAGTCTTTATAATCATTAAAACGTAAAAGAGTCAAGCTCAAGCTTAAGTACATCATAATACTCCAACATCTCTAAAGATAGAATGGAGCGGGGGCCAAGATATTTTTTGGGCTCACCCTCATAATAATATGTGTTCAACAAAAAAAGACTCAATATAGCAAGAGTAGTAAAGATAATGTCCCCGGACTTGAGGACTCACCAAAGCTTGCTCCAAATGATCGTACTAGCCATGTAGAGGATAGTTAAGTGACTCTCCGGTTGCTACATGGTAATATCATGTAGGCATAGAGTATGCGTTAGTATATTTGAATGTAATAAGTATGTAGGATACAATGCAATAAGACATAAGCCAATATAGTCAAAATGCATAGTGATAAGTAATAGATATAAGGTAATGAGTTGAAATGAGAGTAAGGGACCCATAAAAGCTTGAAATAGGACAAAGGGAGAATGAGTTGAAAATTGACAAAGTTGGTAGGCAAAAGTGAAGAATAACCTAGTGTCAAGGAGGCGCATTAGTCAGTATGTTCCCAAAACATTATACCAAATCTCGTTTAACCTATGTTACAAGCTAAGAAAGTCCTATAGTTATCCTAGTTCAAGTAATCAAAAGTCATAATCGTGAGTGTACGGACAAGTATGTGGTATTAAGCATGGTGTTTGAATATCTGTTATGAGAATGAGTGATTTTGTTAGGTCCGAAGCATTGAATCTAAATACTATTATGAGTGGGATATGGGACCTCTTTCAATGAGGGCACTTGCATTGCACTATTGTTCTTATACTAATTCAGTGATTGTTGTTTATATGTGGTTACCTTTCTTATCATAATTGCACCATCACATGTATTGACTTGCATTAGTTTGGTTGATAACTATCTATATACATTGGTGAGTAGTGTGGGTATCTGCGCTTAAGTTGGAGATGATGTGTGCCATTCAATAGAGGTCTGTGTTACCATACTACTTATGTAGATTGAGCCTATTGCTTGAGGAAAAGAAACAATTTTAAGTCTAGGGTGTTCATGTATTGTCAAAATACAATACTTTTGATGCTTAAAACTTAAAATTTTGTGTGTTCTCAAAGTGCTATTAATGGGTTTGATGTGGTTTTATATTTGTTTTCAGGATTACAGGATTTGGAAAGATTTCCTACTAAGTGTATAGTTGCTACAATTTTTGCTAATGTATAGTCACTTTACGAGCCTTGGAAGTTTCCACTAGTCGTAGAGTGGGTTCGTAAGTGAGATCCATTGAAGGACTGATTTTTTGAAGTTACATCTATGAACTGTCAGACAAGTGGTGGAAAATTGTTCGAGTCATAGATGAGGTTCCATACCTTGAGGATCAGAAGTTGAAATCTTTTAAAAAGTCATCAGGCAAAACCCTATACGGGCTGTAAGTCTAAATACGGCCCATAGAATGGTCTCGTAGAAGTCATTCCTAGCTTTGAAGAATGAAGTTCATGAAGTTTCGTGCAATGAATCGGACTTTGTATATCCTTAATGGTACTTAAAATTTGGTTCCAGAAAGTTTTTAACAAAGGTGATTCCCTACGGGCACCTCCACGGGCTGTGTGACTCACCATAGGTCGTGTGGATAGGCCTTGAGATGGCCCTTGGACTTATCTATAAAGTGTTGGCATTAATGTGGAGTTTAAGACGAAGTCACACATCACATGAACCCCACACGGTCCATGTGAGGCTTCCCTGGCCATGTGGTGGACCAAGTGGATGGCCTTGGCCTTGAAAATCCACATTTTGGCTAAGGCTTATCAAACATGAACCTCTGATTGACCGTATACCCCTTCACCGTATGTGATGCCTTTCATTTGGGTATTGGAGTGAAAATCTTTTATGTATGGGATCACCTTCTCGTAACTTTGTTGATGGAGAATTTTTCTAAGTGAGGTATTAAAGGAGGCCACACGGTCTGTATGACCTCTCACGGGCTATCAAGCCCTCCGTATGGGTGTTGCATGTAGTTTTTTTTAAGTACAGAATTACTATATCGGACCTTTATCAATGGATATTTTCTCTAGGTATTGGATCACAGAAGGACACATGGTTTGTGCACCTTTATATGTACCATGTGACCCTCTCATGCGACACCTTAGTTTATACTCCTTCATTACTATTCGATATTATTCTAACACTTAGTTTTTCATTCACTCGCTCAAACGCTTTCAGAATCCTCTTTTAGAGATTTAATCGGAGCATTCCCATGTTGTTTAGGGTCATCACGGGTCTCCTTCGTCAAACCAAGTTCAAAGAAATTCTATTGGCTAAGCTTTTCACAAGAACCGATAGAAGGGTGAACTTTAAATGGTCATATCTCCTTGCGCAAAAAGAAATAGGTGTCCTATGACCTACAAAATTGAAGCTCTTTGAATTAGCTTTCCAACACATCCGGTTTCACCTAATTTCAAACTCGGATCAAGAGGTTATGCCCGTTTTCATAAAGCTTATCTGTGTAGTGTTTTCTCTGTTTTTGCTAACTAAGGATTCAAAGAAAGGCTCACGATCCATGCCACCATGTATGGACCATGAGGCCTTCTCAAGGGACCTTGGCAAAAATTCTTATTCCATTTCGTTAATGGTATTTTTATAATTATGGCTACTCCTAAGGGACTTTTTCAGAACACCCCAAAAAGTGCCCAAAAATGTGCCTCTGAAGTGTTCGAAATTATAATTTCCATATATCTAATTTCCATATTTGACTGCATATTCTTGTTCGGGGAAAATTGAGTGGGAAGTGGGTCTAACCCAAATTTTAGAGCAACCGTATAAAAATTCAAAAATCGCAAAAACGCGATTTAGGAGAGTCAATTTTAAAGGGGCATATCTCTTAACACACAAAGAACTGGGAGGCGCACAACCTCCCAAATTAAATCTCTTTGAATTAGCTTTCTAATACACTTGGTTTCACCTCATTCGGAGTTCAGATGAAGTATTTCTGGCCATTTTTGTGGAACTCGTTTATGTAGAGATGCAAATTTCAGTGAGTAATCTGCGTTGTGCTATTTTGGTCCTATTTTTTTGACTTCAGTCGAAGACTTTCAAGTCTTGGGCTTAAGTGTTCCCATACTTGAGAATACCTATACTTAGCCTTATTTCAGCCTCATATCATCCTAAACATTTCCCAGTACTTACTCAAACACTTAGACTCATATTTCACCCTAAATTCAAGTCTCAAAACTCAAGACCGATCTTAAGGATTTCTTCAAGGATTTCATTCAAGCTTCAAGTCTCCATCTCAAATCTCTTTCAAGAGATCTCCAAAGCTAAGGTATATGGTGTTGAACAATTGGGTCCTTCCACCAATGGTCCCTAAGCCTCCTTTTTACTTAAATTGCATGATTTAAATATTGATTTATTTATGGATCTTGATTGTTATAAATTTCACTACACAGTGATTTGAGGTTTATGAAATTATGATTGTTTTAGCATGTTTTGATCCATAAATCTATGATCTAATGTAAGATTTGAGGAGGGGTTTTGATATATATTGCTTGAGGGTGTTGCAAGGTGTTGATTGATGGTTTTACAATGGATTTTATTGCATGATTTCACTCTTGAATTGCATGGTTTTACACTAGCACTACACACCCTCCAAGTGTTTGATAAAATGCCTTTTTAAGGATTCTTTAAGTTTTGATGCATCTATTGGTTGAGTTATGATTCAAGTGACCCTTTGATGATTATGAGCTTTCTAAAGATGTCTTTAAGTCATGAAAAGGTTGATGATGTTATAGGGACGGATTAAGCCCTTTTTTCTAAGATTATACCTCTTGAAAGCCTTTGATGTTTGATGATAATGAAAGGATAATGTTAATGATGATCTATTCTTATGATTGAAGTTAAGCTCACCATATGAGGTCAATGATGTTATGATCTACTCGTGCCATGTCTCTATGTTTATTGCAATTTATTAAAGTATGATTATCTTATATATTCTGTAAGATTAGATTTAGCACCGAGTGGAGAGGTAAGTCCCTAAGTCCTAAAACTACGTGCCACTATAGGTAAAGGGATTAGAGGCGAATCCCCAAATCTCTAAGAGGCGATACCCTAAATATGAGGGCTAGAGGCGAGTACCTGAGTCCGAGCTTATGGCGAGTACCCGAGTCCAAGAACTAGAGGCGAGTACCCGGTTCACCAAAAGGCTTAGTGGATCCACTTAGTCATTAGGAGTTCACCTTGGCAAGTAACTTCCCCCTTTCTTCTGGTGTAGGGGTAACATCGGGTTTTCGAGTTGTAGCTTGCTTGGTCTTATGTTATGTTGGTTGAGGTCTCTTCTCACACTTATGTATAATGATCTATATGAGTTGAATGAATTGTAAACATGTTTTACTTCATGCATCATGTATACATGTCATGTTGATATTATGTTATTCATTGCTTATTATTATTATTATGCATTTTGATTATAATGCTTATCTCTTGTTGCATTACATCCCATATACTTAATACATTCAAATATATTAGCGCATACTCTATGCCTACATGATATTACCATGTAGGAACTGAAGCTCCTATTGAATCTTCTCATGGCTAGACAGATTGTTAAAGTTAGCTTTTGGTGAGTCCTCCGCTCTGGGGACAATGACTAGTCTTTTATGTTATTTACTAAGACTTTCTTTTGTTTAATGTATACTTATGACCATGAGGGTGAGCCTGGTTTCTTTGTCCTGGGCCCGCTAAGTATCTATGCTTAGAGGTGTTATTGGACAAGTTATGTATTATGTATGAGCTTTGACTAATCTATGTTATTTAAATATTGGACTCTCTCTCTCTCCCTTACTTCCAATTCCCCTTGTTCATGTTTCTCATGTTGTTTTGTATTGCTTCTGCGACCAAGGATGCGTAATGATATGCTATGAGGCTTTTTGGGGTTCCTTCAGGTTCCCATTCGCCAGTCACGTCTAGGCCCTAGACTTGGGTCAGGAAAAAGATGGTATCAAAGCATTAAGTTGATAGATCTTCAGAGTCCAACACACCACAGCTATTAGAGTCTTATTCATTATTGTGTGGTGCACCACAACTATGAATAGGAGGCTATGTGACATTTTAGGTAATGTTTCCCTTCTTCATGGTTTATGTCATACTTTAGAAGTGAGATAGGGTTTTCCCCTATAACGAATGTTCATTTCTCTTCTAGTTAATCATACCGCTTCAAAGAGGAAGGCAAAGGAAGGTAAGTTGAAGGTTTTTATGTTGATGGATCCAAGCTTCACTATTTCTTTCATTATTACTTTTGGTTGCTAATGGGCTTATTATGTGTCTCGAGTTGTGATGTGAACCTTTGGTGTTTACTTTTTTATTTGGTATATTATTGCTAGAAAGTTCATAGGTGTTGATCTAGGTATGTATTGCATTAGGTCTTGCTTTGTGGCTTGTTGGAGTTGGCATGGTGGATTTTGCTATCACACTAGGGATGAAATGGTTACTTGCATGTTGTGTCTTCATGGATTGTAGGACCTATAGAGTTAGATACCAATTCCCTAATGAACCTACCTTAAGTGGAAGAGTCATGATTTGGTGGTCAAGTGATGGCAGGGGGATAGGTCCATTTCATGTCTTAAGGTACAATTAGTCTCTAAGGGGTTGCATTTATCATCTTATGAGAATTGGAGGTGTTGAACCTAGGTTGTTTTGTTTATAGAATTGTTGTTGGTGGTCGATCAGGCCTTGAATGTCCCTTTACGATATTTTGAATTTGGGGTAGTGTCTTTTGGTTTGACTAGTACACTGGTTATGCCTATAAGTCTCATGAATAAGATCTTTAGTCCCTACTTTAATAGGTTTATGGTGATTTTGGTGATGATACGATGGTTTGTTTCCCTAATAATGTAGTGCATGTTAGTCATTTGAGGGTAGTACTACAAAGTGTAAGGGAGAAGGTTAGATGTTAAATAGGATAAATGAGAATTTTTGTTGTAAGAGGTTGCCTTCCTAGGTTGTGTGGTGCCGGGTGATGGTATTAAGGTGGGCCCTGGTAAGACGAAGGTGATTAGACATTAGCCTAGACCATGTCTTCCTTGGGTATTAGCAGCTTCTTAGGCTTAGCGGGCTATTATTTGAGCTTATGAGTAGGTTCTCTTCTATTGTTTCTCCTATGACTTGGTTGACCCCAAGTAAGGCTTATATTGTGACAGACGTTTTGAGTAGGGTGATTTGATGGGTCTAGAGTTGTTATTCTTGTGTTATACCGAATGGTTGCATGGTATTATAGTGGCTAGAAGAGATCAATAAGGGTTGCCCTATGTTCTTGTTGCATAAAGTCTTGTCTTATGTTCTTGGTTGACCCTAGCTTGACAGGTTGGAGGTCTTGAAGTGGTTTGGCTACCTGCATAGCATGCTTCAAATGAGTGTAGAACCCATAAAGTTGTTATATGATGGTTGAGGATGGTTGATTCATTTGGTCAACTGCAATGGGTTAGTCACTTCTCTAAGATTGATCTTTGGTACGGGTTTTGTCCTCAAATCAGGATGAGGGTAAGTGATATCCCTAAGTGTCTTTTCGTACTAGAAGTGAGCATTATTAGTATTGATGGAGTTGTTTGGTTAACTTATGCACCTGTGGTTTTTATGTGTTTCTTGAATAGAGTCTTAAATCACTACCTTGATATGTTTGTGGCGGTCTCTAGTGATGAGGTATTGATTTGTTTAGAGCTTGTGAATCATTTGGGGGTAGTGTTGTAAGTCTTAGAGGATGAGAGATTGTTTGCTAAATATGATAGGTGTGCATTTTGGATAGCAAGAAGGTGGTTAGAATTCTTTAAAGATTATGAAATGAGTGTGCAATATTTTTCCCCAGTAAGGCTAATGTTGCGGTCATTGCTCTAGGTAGTCTAGCATGTGTTGTTGATAGTGGCAAGGAGGATACTAGTGGGGCCCATCGGTTGGTTAGATTTGAAGTTAGGTTGAGGGAAGTTTAACATGGTGGTGTAGCATTCTTGATTGTTCCAATCTTCTTGGGTTAAGAGAGCTAGATTAGGCAAGGCCTTAATTCCGCCTTGTTGGAGTTGGAAGTTTTGGGTGAGAGAATGATAAATTGGAGGTTGTCTCCCAAAGGGGAGATGGTGGTTATGGTACCAAGTGGGTTAGGTGTATTTAAGGTTGACAATTGAGTTGAGGATTGTGATTCCTTATAGAGTGTAGAGGTAGGTTGGTAAGGTTGCCAATGTTTTGGGTAATTGTTATGGTAGGGGTATGGTTTATCTGGTTTGTCATACTTCTAGGTTAATGGGATATGTTTGTGACTCTAGTGCTATAGAAGTTTGAAGTTGTGGGTGAGATGGAGAATAAGTTGGCTTAGGAGGGTGTTGGATGCATGAGTGGAGAAATCGATTGATAATGATGTGGCGTTCGTCAAGGCCCTTTGGAAGAGTCGTCTATTTATATGTGTCTTTTGGGAAGCCGTACGGGCATGGAGAAGCAATATTTGTATCTCTTTCATTCTATTCAAGATTATTATGACAAGTCAAGTCCTTCCTATGATTCCAAGTCTTATTTTTAGTACCTATATTATTAATATGCATTCATGTATAAGTTGGCAAGTTTATGATAATTTTATCCTTATGTTGAGATTTTGAAAATGGTGTTTTAAATGTAATGTTTGCATTCTTGTTGAGGCTGATTTGTTCATGATCACTCTTCTTAAGCATGTTTCTTTCACATTCGGGCATGAATGTTTCCAAGGGGGAGATATGGAAACGACCCCAAAAGGTGCTCAAAATGTGTTCTAAAGTACCCGGAATCGTAATTTCCATATATCTAACATTCGTTATTTCGAAAAGCCAACTTCATATTCTTGTTTGGGGGGGAAATTAAGTGGGGTATAGGTATAACTCGAATTTTAGAGCAACTGTATCAAAATCCAAAAAATCGCAAAAACACGATTTAGGAGGGTAAACTTTAAAGGGGCATATCTCTTAGCACACAAAGAACTGGGTGGCCCACAACCTACCAAAATAAAGCTCTTTGAGTTATCTTTTCAACGAACTTGGTTTCACCTCATTCTGAATTTGAATGAAGAATTTATGACCGTTTTCGAGGAACTCATTTGTGCAAAGATGCAAATTCCAGTAAGTAATCCGCGTCGCGGATTTTGGTCCTATTTTTTTTTTTTACTTCGGTCAAAGACATTCAAGTCTTGGGACTAAGGGTTCCCATACTTGAAAATACCTATACTTAGCCTTATTTCACCCTCATATCATCCTAAACATTTCCCAATACTTACTCAAACACTTAGACTCATATTTCACCCTAAATTCAAGTCCCAAAACTCAAGACCAATCTTAAGGATTTCTTCAAAAATTTCATTCAAGCTTCAAGTCTCCATCTCCAATCTCTTTCAAGGGATCTCCAAAGATAAGGTATGTGGTGTTGAACCATTGGTTCCTTCCACCCATGGTACCTAAGTCTCCTTTTTACTTAAATTGCATGATTTAAAAGTTGATTTATCTAGGGGTCTTGATTATTATAAATTTTAGTGCATAGTGATTTGGGGTTTATGAAAGTATAATTGTTTTAGCATGTTTTGAGTCTTAAATCTTTTATCTAATGTAAGATTTGAGGAGGGGTTTTGATATATATTGCTTGAGGATGTTGCACGGTGTTGATTGATGGTTTTACAATGTATTTTCTTGCATAATTTTACAATAGCACTACACACCCTCCAAGTGTTTGATAAAATGCCTTTTTAAGTATTCTTTAAGCTTTGACGATCTATTGGTTGAGTTATGATTCAAGTGAACCTTTGATAATTATGAGCTTTCTAAAGATGAGTTTAAGTCATGAAAATGTTGATTATGTTGTAAGGCCAGATTAAGCCTCTTTTTCTAAGATTATACCTCTCGTGAGTCTTTGATGTTTGATGATAATGAAAGGATAATGTTGATGATAATCTATTCTTATGATTGAAGTTAAGCTCACCATATGAGGCCAATGATGTTATGAGCTACTCGTGCCATGTCTCTATGTTTATTGCAAGTTATTAAAGTATGATTATCTTATATATTCCATGGCATTAGACTTAGCACCGAGTGGACTAGAGGTGAGTCCCTAAGTCCTAGAACTACGTGCCACCGTAGGTAAAGGGATTAGAGGCGAGTCCCCAAATCTCTAAGAGGCGATACCCTAAATATGAGGGCTAGAGGCGAGTTACCGAGTCCGAGATTGTGGCGAGTACCCGAGTCCAAGAACTAGAGGCAAGTACCCAGTTCACCAAAAGGCTTAGAGGATCCACTTAGTCATTAGGAGGTTTACCTTGGCAAGTAACTTCCCCCTTTCTTCCGGTGTAGGGGTAACATCGGAATTCCGAGTTGTAGCTTGCTTGATCTTATGTTATGGTGGTTGAAGTCTCTTCCCTCACTTATGTATTATAATCTATATAAGTTGAATGAATTGTATGCATGTTTTACTTCACACATCATGCATACATGATATATTGATATTATGTTATTCATTAGTTATTAATATTATGCATTTTGATTATGATGCATATCTCTTGTTGAATTGCATCCCACATGCTTAGTATATTCAAATCTACTAACGCATACTCTATGCCTACATGATGTTACCATGTAGGAACCGGAGCTCCTTGATTCTTCTCATGGCTAGACGGATTGTTCAAGTTAGCCTTTGGTGAGTCCTCCATTCTGGAGACAATGGCTATTCTCTTATATTACGTACTAAGACTCTCTTTCGTTTATTGTATACTTATGACCATGAAGGTGAGCCCCGGTTAATATATCTTGAGTTGTTGAATGCCTAATGCTTTGCATATAAGTTAAATGACTTTATGATGATGAAAGGATGTTATGTATATGTTGATTCCATAAGAAGTATCTCTGGTATTGTGAGTTAACCATAGCTAATTGAGGAGTGATGCCTCAATCACCTTAGATGGGGGTGGTAAGCCATCAAACCATTGAAGGGTTGGTACCTCAATCACCTAGGAATGGTGAACGACCCTAAAAAGTGCCCGAAAGTGTGCCTCAGAAGTGCCTAGAATTGTAATTTTCATGTATCTAAAAATTTGTTCGTTATTTCAAAAATCCTACTTCATATTCTTGTTAAGGGGGTAAAATTTAGTAGGAAATGGGTCGAACCCGTATTTTAGAGCAACCGTATCAAAATCCAAAAATTGCAAAAATGTGATTTAGGAGGGTCAACTTTCAGGGGCATATCTCTTAGCATACAAAGAACTTGGAGGCCCATGACCTACCAAATTAAAGCTATTCAAATTATCTTTCAAATTCACTTGGTCTCACCTCATTCCAAGTTTGGATGAAGAATTTGTGCCTATTTTCGTAGAACTCGGTTATGTAGAAATGCAAATTCTAGTGAGTAATCCGCATCACTTCCATGATGCGGAGCAGTGTTATTTTGGTCCTATTTTGTTTGAATTCGGTTCAAAACTTTCAAGTCTTGGTCCTAAGGTTTCCCATACTTGAAAATACCTATACCAAGATTCAAGTCCAAAAGCCCTTGTCCGGATCTAAGGAATTCTTTCAAGCTTCAAGTCTCCATTAAAGTCTTCTTCAAGAAATTCTTCAAGGTCAAGGTATGTGAGTTTCAACCATTGGGTATTTCCACCCAAGGTGCCCTAATCTCCTTTTTACTCAATTTGCATGATTTTAAAGTTGATTTTACAAATGGATTTTCTAGTATGAACATGTCTATGAACTATGTTAAAGCTATGCAAAGTTGTGACCATTTTGCTTGGTTTTGTGATATAATCTTGGAGCTATTGTATGATTTGATGAGGGGTTTTGACGTATATTTCTTGGGGGAGTTTCAAGGTATTGAATAATGGTTTTACAATGGATTTTCTTGCATGATTTCATCTTTAAATTTCATGATCTTATACTACTATTTCACATCCGCCAAGTGTTTGATAAAATGTCCAGTTATGGTTTCTTGAGTAATTGAAGGTCCAAAGCATGAGATATGATATGATTGACTATATGACGATGAAATGCGCTTATGTAAATGATAAATTCTACATAAGGTGTTGCATGAGACCATACCCAACCCGGGGTGACTAAGAACTCGGATAACCTAGATGGAGGTTTGTACTCATCAACCTAGTGAAGGATTTATACTTCTCCACCTAGTGATGGGGAGGCATCATCCTAATCTGGATGAGGGTTTCTACTCATCAACCTAGTGAAGGGTTTGTACTTCTCCATCTAGTGATGGGGCGGCATCATCACTAACCTAGATGGGCATTTGTACTCATCAACCTAGTGAAGGGTTTGTACTTCTCCAGCTAGTGATGGGGTGGCATCATCACTAACCTAGATGAGGGTTTGTACTCATTAACCTAGTGAAGGATTTGTACTTCTCTACCTAAGTGATGGGGCAGCATCATCACTAACCTAGATAGGGTTTGTACTCATCAACCTAGTAAAGGGTTTGTACTTCTCCATCAGAGTGATGGGGCGACATCATCACCAACCTAGTGAGGGGTTTGTAACTCACCACCTAAGTGATGTGGCGGCATCATCACCAGCCTACTAAGGGGTTTGTACTTTGAAAATTTAGCTTGGTCTCTTCTACACATATGATATCGTATATGAGCATGAGTTATTTAAGCAAGTTTTTACTTATGCATTGATCATACATGTCATGTTGTTATATTATGCCTATTGCCTATTGTTAATATATTTTGATTATGATGTATATCTCTTGTTGCATTTCATCCTAAATACTTAGTACGTTCAAACATACTAATGCATACTTTTGCCTACATGATATCACCATGTAGGAATCGGATCCCAAGTTAATCATCATCCTCCTCCATGTGACTAGTTCGGTACTACTCAAGTTTGGTGAGTACTCCACTTCGAGGACCTTAGTCTATGTTTCTCTAATTATGTATTGACACTCTTCTTTTTTTTCTATTTTGAATATGAGGGTGAGCCCGGTTGCTTTGTCTTGGTCCCCGCTCTTATCTATGTATTAGAGGTGTTTGTTGGACATGCTATGTATCTATGATATGAGCTTGACTCCCTATCTCTTGATTATGATGTTATATAAGCTTTTCCCTTAGTTTCATTTCCCCTATTTCTACTCTTTTATGTCATTTTCATGCTTTTGCGACTAATGATGTGTAATGATAAGTTAATAGGCTTATTTTGAGACCCTTCAGGCTCCCCATTCATCGTGTCACATCTAGGCCCTATTTTGGGTCGTGACAAACTTGGTAACAGAGCACCAGGTTGATAGATCCTCGGAGTCCAACACACGATGTTGATTAGTATTATTCATGGTTGTGTTGTGCACCACAACTATGAATAGGAGGCTATGAGACGTTTTAGGAAATGTTTCACTTTTTCATGATCCAAGTCGTGCGATAGAATTAGGTCCCCTAAGGTTTATTGCTAACCCCTAACCATTATATTTCAGGATATGTCTCAAGTTACTCAAGGTGCCGGTATATCAAACATTGAGGTTTGTAATACTCTATTGGTAATTGCCAAGCCGATGACAACATTGGCCACCCAACTCAATCAATAAGTGAGTGCTCCAGAGACTTCAAAAGTAAGGGGAGAGGTAGTGAGGCCAAGAGGGCCCATGTTGAGGGTAAATCCAAAGTCCCAAAGATCGAGGTGATGCCATGTGTCCAAATGTGGTAAGGTTCATAGAGGCCCATGTTTGAAGGTTACCAATGCTTGTTTCAGTTGTGGAGAAAGGTGACATAAGAGGAAGGATTGTCCTCATAAATGCAATAAGAGTAAAGGAGGTGATGGTATGATGACCAATCCCAAGTGTCAAATGTGTTGAAAGAACCATGGTGTCCCATGCTTTAGGAAGGCCAATATTTGTTATGGATGTAGTGAAATGGGTCACAAGCTAGTTGATTGTCCATATGTTCAAAGGAAGTGTATGGGTGGCCGACCTTTGGATCAAAGTGGTCATGTTGATCAAGTGGCTCAAGGAGGGGATGAAGTGCCTGATGCTATTACTAGTAAGTTGAAGTTTCCTTGGCTTTGTTATGCATGCATTGTTAAGCACAGTGTGCCACTACTTCTTCTCTATTCTTTTTGGTTGCTAGTGGGGCTTCTTGTGTGCCCAAGTTGTTGTGTGGATCTTCGGTGTCTATCCCTTCATTGGGTATATTGTTGCTAGAAGGTTTATAGGTGTTGATCCTGGGTTGTATTACATTAGGTCTTGCTTTGTGGTTATTGGAGTTGGTATGGTGAATTTTGATATCATTATAGGGATGGAATGGTTGCATGCATATTGTGTCTTCATGGGTGGTAGGACCCATAGAACAAGATCCCGAATCCCCAATGAGCCTATCCTTGAGTGGGAGGCTATCAAATGGTAGCACTGGAGGTAGGTCCATTTCATGTCTTAAGGTACAATTGATCTCTAAGGGGTTACATTTATCATTTTTTGAGAATTGGAGGTATTGAACCTAAGTTGTGTTGTTTATAGAATTGTTGGTGGTTGTAGATGAGGACATGAATGTCCCTTTCCGATAGTTCAAATTTGGGGTGGTGTCTTTTGGTTGGACTAGTGCACCAGGTATGCCTATAAGTCTCATGAATAAGATCCTTTAGCCCCTACTCTAATAGGCGTATGGTGATTTTTGTGATGATATGATGGTTCATTTCCCTAATGATGTAGTATGTGTAAGTCATTTGAGGGTAGTATTACAAAGTTTAAGGAAGAAAATTGGATGCTAAATAGGAGAAGTGGGAGTTTGGTTGTAAGAGGTTGCCTTCCTAGGTCGTGTGGTGTCAGGTGATGGCATTAAGGTGTATTCTAAGAAGATGACAGTGATTAGAGATTGGCCTAGACATTTGAACCCATCAAAAATTAGGAGCTTTTGGGCTTAGCGGGCTAATACCAGAGGTTGTGAATAGGTTATCCTCTATTACATCTCCTATGACTTAGTTGACCCTAAGTAAGGCTAATGTTGTAACCAACATTTTGAGTAGGGTGGTTTGATAGGTCCTGGAGTTGCTATCTCTTGTGTGATTCCTTTTTGCTAATAGGATTCATGTATGTATCTCGGATGGTTGTGTGAGTCTATAGTGTCTAGATGTGATCTATAAGGGTTACCCAATATCGTTGCATAGAGTCTTCTCTTGTGATCTTAGTTGGACTTAGCTTGATTATTAAGTATGGTCGATCTATTTGGTCAACTACAATGGGTTAGTCACTTCTCTAAGGTTGATTTAAGGTTTGCGTTTTGTTCTCAAGTGTGCAGTAGGGTAGGTGACATCCCTAAGTGTCCTATTGAACTTAGAATGATCATTTTGAATATTGGTGGAGTTGTTTGGTTGGCTTATGTACCGGTAGTGTTTGTGGGTTTCTTGTATAAGGTCTTAAAACCCTACCGTGATATGTTTTTGGTGGTCTTTAGTGATGAGATATTGATTTGTTTAGAGCTTGTGAATCATTTGGGGGTAGTGTTGCAAGTCTTGGAGGATGAGTGAGAGAATGTTTGCTAAATATGATAGGTGTGCATTGTGGATAGCAAGAAGGTGGTTAGAATTCTTTAAGGATTATGAAATGAGTGTGCATTATTTTCCCCAGTAAGGCTAATGTTGTGGTTGGTGCTCTAGGTAGCATAGCATGTGTTGTTGACGGTGGCAAGAAGGAGACTAGTGGGGTCCATCAATTGGTTATATTTTTTAAGTTAGGTTGAGGGAAGTTGAGCATGGTGGTATAGCATTCTTGATGGTTCCAAATCTTCTTTGGTTAAGAGAGCTAGATTAGAGTTGGAAGTTTTGGGTAGAAAGATGGTAGAGTAGAGGTAGTCTCCCAAGGGGGAGATGGTAGTCCGAGGCGACAAGTAGGATAGGTGTGGTTAAGATAGACAAATAAGTTATGGTTGTGAGTTCTTATAGGAAGAAGAGAGAAGTTGGTAAGGTTGCATAAGTTAGGTGATTGCCTATGGATAGGGGTTTGGTTAGTCTGGTACTTCATGCTTCTAGGTTGATGGGATGTGTTGGTGACTCTAGTGCTATAGCACTCTTTGAGATTGTGGGTGATGTGGAGGACAAGTTGGCTTAGGGGAAGGTCCCGGTGGAGGTTGGATGGATGAGTGGAGAAGTTGATTAATTAGGATGTAGTATTCATTAAGGCCTTCTTGAAAGGATCATCAAGTCAAAGGTGTCTCCAACTAAGGCGAAGCGGTCTTATGGGAGCGATATTCATACCTCATTCACTCCAATCAAGCCTAAGATAGCGACTAAGTACTTCATGTGATTCCAAGTCCTATGTTTCAGTCCTTATGTCATTCATATGCATTCATGTTTAAATTGGTAAGTTTATGACGATTTTACACTTATGTTAAGATTTTGAAAATGGTGTTTTAAATGTAATATTACATTCTTTTTGGGGCTAAGTTGTTTATAATCACTCTTGTCTGGTACGTTTCTTCACATTCGAGGATGAAAGTTCCCAAGGGGGAGATATTGGAACGACCCCAAAAAGTGCCCAAAAGTGTGCCTTGGAAATTCTCGAAATTGTAATTTCTATATATCTAAATATCCGCTCATTATTTCAAAAATCCGATTACATATTTTTGTTCACGGGGTAAAATTGAGTGGGAAATGGGTCTAACCCGAATTTGAGAGCAACCGTATCAAAATTCAAAAATAGAAAAAAAGCGATTTAGGAGGGTAAAATTTACAGGGGCATATCACTTAGTACATAGAGAACTAGGTGACCCATAACCTACCAAATTAAAGCTCTTTGAATTAGCTTTCCAACGCACTTGGTTTCACCTCATTCTAAGTTTGGATGAAGAATTTATGCCCGTTTTCGTAGAACTCATTTCTGCAGAAATGCAAATTCCAGTGAGTAATCCGCGTCGCGGAAGAAAAGTTATTTTGATCTTGTTTTGTTTGACTTCAGTCTACGACATTCAAGTCTTGGTCCTAAGGGTTCCCATACTTGAAAATACCTATACTTAGCCTTATTTCACCCTCATATCATCCTAAACATTTCCAAATACTCTTTCAAACACTTAGACTAATATTTCTCTCAAGATTCAAGTCCCAAAGCCCTCATCTGGATCTAAGGAATTCCTTCAAGCTTCAAGGCTCCATTAAAGTCTTCTTCAAGAAATTCTTCAAGGTCAAGATATGTGAGTTTCAAACATTGGGTCCTTCCACCCATGGTGCCCTAGTCCCCTTTTTACTCAATTTGCATGATTTAAAGTTGATTTTACAAATGAGTTTTCTAGTATGAACATGTTTTTGAACCATGTTAAAGCTATCTAAAGTTGTGACTGTTTTGTTATGTTATAAATCTTGTAGCTACTGTATGATTTCATGAGGGGTTTTGATGTATATTTCTTGGGGGAGTTTCAAGATATTGAATGATGGTTTTACAATGAATTTTCTTGCATGATTTCATCTTTAAATTGCATGATCTTATACTACTATTTCACATCCGCCAAGTATTTGATAAAATGTCTGGTTGTGGTTTCTTGAGTAATTGAAGGTCCAAAGCATGAGATATGATATGATTGACTATATGATAATGAAATGAGCTTATGTATATGATAAATTCTATATAAAGTGTTGCATGAGACTATGCCCAATCTAGGGGGACTAAGAACCTAGATAACCTAGATGGGGGTCTGTACTCATCAATCTAATGAAGGGTTTGTACTTCTCCACCTTGTGATGGGGTGGAATCATCACTAACCTAGATGGGGGTTTGTACTCATCAACTTATTGAATGGTTTGTACTTCTCTACCTAGTGATGGGGTGGCATCATCACTAACCTAGATGGGGATTTGTGCTCATCAACCCAGTGAAGGGTTTGTACTTCTCCACCTAATGATGGGGCCGCATCATCACTAACCTAGATGGGTGTTTGTACTCATCAACCTAGTGAAGGGTTTGTACTTCTCCACCTAAGTGATGAGACGGCATCATCACTAACCTAGATGGGGGTTTGTACTCATCATCTAAGTGAAGGGTTTATACTTTACCACCGGGATGATGGGGCGACATCATCACCAACCTAGTGAGGGGTTTGTACCTCACCACTTAAGTGATGGGGCGGTATCATCACCTACCTACCAAGGGGTTTATACTTTGGAAATCTAGTTTTTAATCTCTTCTACACATATGATATCCTATATGAGCATGAGTTATTTAAGCATGTTTTACTTATGTATTGATCATACATGCCATATTGTTATATTATGTTTATTGCCTATTGTTATACATTTTGTTTATGATGCATATCTCTTATTGTATTACATCCTATATACTTAGTACATTCAAACGTGCTAATGCATACTCTTGCCTACATGATATCACCATGTAGGAACTGGAGCCCAAGTTGATCATTCTCCTCCACCACATGGCTAGTTCGGTACTACTCAAGTTAGTTGGTCAGTCCTTCACTTCGGGGAGCTTAGTCTAATTCCTCTTATTATGTATTGAGACACTCTTCTTTATTTTCTATTTTGACCATAAGGGTGAGCCTGGTTGCTTAGTCTTGGCCACCGCTCTTATCTACATATTAGAGGTATTCATTGGACATGCTATGTATCTATGATATTATATAATCTTTCCGCTTAATCCCATTGCCCATATTTCTAATCTTTGATGTCATTTGCATGCTTCCGCGACCAATGATTTGTAATGATAAGTTAAGAGGCTTGTTTGGGGACCCTTCGGGCTCCCCATTCACCGTGTAACATCTAGGCCCTATTTTGGGTCATGACAATTGGGATGGTAAGCCATCAACCAATTGAGGGGTTGGTACCTTAATCGCCTAGGATGGGGGTGGTTAGCCATCAACCAATTGAGGAGTTGGTACCTCAATCACTTTTAATGGGTGGTCTACCTTAGATTTCAATTACTAAGTTGCTTGGTCTATGATGATGTTTCTATTCCTATACATGTAATATGTTCTATATAAGCATGTTTTACTTCAAGCATCATTCATACATGACATATTGTTATTATGCTATCCATTGCTTATGATATTTCATTTTGCCTACATTGTATATGTCTTGTTGCATTGCATCCTACATACTTAGTACATTCAAACGTACTAACGCATACTCTATGCCTACATAATATTATCATATAGGAACCAAAGCTCACATTGATTCTCCTCCATGCGGCTAGATGGGTTATTCAAGTTAACCTTTGCTGAGTTCTCAAGTCCGAGGACAATATCTATCTTCTCTCATGCTTATGTTTAGACTATATCTTCTAAATTTTGATTACCTATTGTCATTATTACAAGAGCAAGACCAGTTTTTTATCTTCTCCTCCACTAAGTTCTATGTTTAGAGGTGTTGTTGGGAAAGTATGCAATAATGCTATAAGCTTGACTCTCTTTGACTCTCTTGATGTTTTGTGAAATGAAAGTTTTCTCTTAGTCCCTATTCCCTTATTTCTATTCTTTTATTATGTTTAATTGTTTCCGTGACCAAGAATGTGTAATGATACATTAGGAGGCTTGCTTGGAGTTCCTTCATATTCCTCATGCACCGTGTCACATCTAGGCCCTATTTTGGGTTATGACAAACTTGGTATCAGAGAACTAGTTTGTTAATAGTCCTCGGCGTCCAACACATCGCATCGATTAGAATCTTATGAGTGAGAGACTATGAGGCATTTTAGGAAATGTTTGAATTCTTCATAATCTATGTCGTGCGGTAGATTTAGGTCCTCTAGGGCTTGTTACAAATCCCTAACCATTACATTTCAGAATATGTCTCAAGCTATTCAGGATGGTGATATATCAAATTCAGAGGTTCACAATGCTCTATGGGTATTGGCCAAAGAGGTGACAAAATTGACAACTCACCTCAATCAACAAATGAGTGTCACCAAAACTTCAAATGGTAAGAGTGCAGAGGGAGAGGCCAACAGATCCCGAATTGAGGGAGCTTCATCTTCTACTAGACCACCAGTGCCCAAAGTATGGGAGGAACCATGATGGCACATATTTGAGGAACATGGGTACATGCTATGAGTGTGGCAAGATGAACCATAAGATTTTTGATTGTCCATACTCTCGGAAATGGTGTAAAAGTGGTCATGTCGATCAAGAGAGTTGAGGGGGTGATGAGGGGGTGGCAACACCTAGATGCTGAAAGTGTGGGAAAGGCCATGGTGGTCCATGTTTGAAGAAGTCTAATACTTGCCTTGGTTGTGATGGATTTGGGCACAAGGTGTTTGTCCTCATGCTCAACCCGAAGATGGAGATGATGGTCCTCAAGGCCAAGGTGCCAATGCTGGCCAAGGAGGGGATGAGGCGCCCGATGTTTCTACCAGTATGTTGAAATTTCCTTTGTCTTTGATGTGTATACATTGATGGGCCCGAGTGTCACTATCTCTTTCATTATTCTTTCTTGTTACTAGTGGGCTTCAAGTGTGCACCGAGTTGTTATGGGAACATTTGGAGTCTACCCCTTTGTTGAGTCTATTGTTGTTAGAAAGTTCATAGGTATTGTTCCGTGTTCATATTGCATTAGGTCTTGCCTTTGACTTGTTGGGTTTGAAGTGGTGGATTTTGATGCCATACTTGGGATGGATTAGTTGCATAGATGTTCTGTAGATTATAGGGCCCATAGAGTCACATTCCAATTCCCTAATAAACCCGTCCTTGAGTGGGGGTCTGTAAGGTGGTCGTGAAGAGGTCAGTTCATTTCTTGTCTTAAGGTACATTTGATCTCTAAGGGTTGCATTTATCATCTTTTAAAAAAAAGTTAGGGTTGTTGAACCAAAGTTATTTCAATTGAGTTGTTTCCGGCGATCAATGAGTTAGTGAATGTCCTTTCCGATATTTTGAATTTGGGGTGGTGTCTTTTGGTTTGACTTATGCACCGTTATTCTATAGGTCTCATGAATAGGGTCTTTAATCCCTATTTTGTTATATTTGTGGTGGTCTCTAGTGATGAACTATTGATTTATTTAGAGCTTGTGAACCATTTGGGGGTAGTATTGCAAATCTCAGGGAAAGAGAAGTTGTATGCTAAGTATGAGAAGTGTGAATTTTTGTTGAAGGAGGTTACTTTTCTAGGTCATGTGGTGTTAGGGGATAGTATTAAGGTGGATCCTTAGGAGACGGATGTTATTAGAAATTGTCCTAGACCTTTGGCTCCCTCGTACATTAGGAGTTTCTTGGGCTTAGCGAGTTACTACCGGAGGTTTGTGAATGAGTTCTCTTCTATTGCATCTCCCATGACTAAGTCCACTCAAAAGACGACAAATTCTGTGGACCGATGAGTGTGAAAAGTGTTTCCAAACCTTGGAGAATAAGCTTGTCTCTACATGAAATGACCCCAAAAAGTGCCCGAAAATGTGTCTCGGAATGCCCGGAATTTTAAGTTCCATATATCTCAAAATTCGTTAGCTATTTCAAATATTTAACTTCATATTCGTGTTCAGGGGGTCAAAATTAGGTGAAAAAGTGTCTAACCCCAATTCAAGAGCAAAAGATTAGCAATTATGAAATTCTAAAAGGGCATTTCCAATGGCAAATCCGCGTCGTGATAAAAAGTGACCTGTTTTTTTCAGTTTGGTCCAAGACTTCTAAGTCTTAGGCCTAAGTATTTCCAAACATGTTTTTACCCATAACTAGCCTTATTTCACCCTCATATCATCCTAAACATTTCAAGTACTCACTCAAACAGTCATATTTTCACTCCTTAAACTCAAGTCTCAAACCCTCATCCCAAGCTAAGGTTCTCCATCAAGGTTCTTCTTGAAGCTTCAACTCTCCATCTCTAATCTTCACCAAGTTCATCTCTAAGCTAAGGTATGTGGGTTTCTTTCCTGGGCTGCTTTCACCCATGATACCCAAGCCTCTTTTTAATCAAAATGCATGATTTAAAGTTGATTTACAAATTGGTCTTGATTATTATGAAATTCACTGCACACTATGTTAAAGCTATGTAAAGTTGTGACTGTTTTCCATAGTTTGAGCTATAAATCATTGATCTATTATAAGCTTTTGAAAAGGGGATTTGATGTATATTGCTTAGAGGTGTTCCAAGGTGTTGATTGATAGTTTTACAATGGATTTTCTTGCATGATTTTATCTCTATATTTCATGGTTTTATACTAGCATTACACACCCTCTAAGTATTTGATAAAATGTCCGAATGTGGTTTATTGAGGAGTTGAAGGTCCAAAGCATGAGGTATGATATGAATGACTATATGATAATGAAATGAGCTTATGTATATGATATACTCTATATAAAGTGTTACATTAGACCATACCCGATCCAGAGGGATAAGAGCCCAGGTCACCAAGGTAGGGGTTTGTACTCATCAACCATATGAGGGGTTTGCACTTCGCCACTGTGGTGATAATGTGTGATTATCATCAACCATGTGAAGGGTTTGTACCATATAACCACCAAGGGGTTTGTATTGGTGGTTGTACCTTGAATAACTAGCTTGGTCTCTTCTACACATATGATATCCTATACGAGTATGAGTTACTTAAGCATGTTTTACTTAAGCATTGATCATATATGCCATATTGTTATATTATGCCTATTTCTTAATATTATGCATTTTGATTATGATGCCTATCTATCGTTGCATTGCATCCTACATACGTAGTACATTCAAACGTACTAATGCATACTCTTACCTAGATAATATGACTATGTAGGAACCGGAGCCCAAGTTGATCATCTCCATATGGCTAGTTCTGTGCTACTCAAGCTAGTTGGTGAGTCCTCCACTTTGGGGACCTTAGTCTATACTCTCTTATTATGTATTGAGACACTCTTCTTTACGTTCTATTTGACTATGAAGATGAGCCCAGTTGCTTTATCTTGACCCCCGCTCTTATCTATGTAGTAGAGGTGGTTGTTGGACATGTTATGTATTTATAATATGAGTTTAACTCTTGTCTTTTGACTCTGATAATGTGCAAGCTTTTCCCTTAGTCATTTGCCCCTATTCTTTCTCTTTAATGTTTTTATATGCTTTCGCGACCAATGATGTCCAATGACAAGTTAAGAGGCTTGTTTGGGGTTCCTTCAGGTTCCCTATTCGCCGTGTCACATCTAGGCCCTAGCCTTGGTCGTGAAAAACTTGGTATCAGAGCACTAGGTTGATAGATCCTGGGAGTCTAACACAATGCGTCGATTAGAGTCATATTCATAGTTGTGAAGCGTGCCATGACTATGTGTAGGAGGCTATGAGACATTTTAAGAAATGTTTCCCTTCTTCTTGTTCTACATCGTGCGATAGAGCTATAGCGAGTTTTTCCCTCTAAGATTCTTCTTTGCTATGTTAGATCATGCCAAACACTAGATGAAGAAGGGCCCAAACTCCCGAGGCACAACCTATCAATGGTGAGCTCTGGGATGCTCCGACTATACTTGCCCAAGAAGTGTCCAACCAATACAACCAAGGGGCCCAAGACGCTTATGCTACTACCTCGAGAGCTAGGCTAAGAGATTTCATGAGGATGAATCCTCCAGTCTTCTATGGGTCAAAGGTGGATGAAGATCCACAACAGTTCATTGATGAGGTCTACAAAATTTTGAATATAATGGGTGTTTGACCAAATAAAAGCGCGAAGTTGGCGGCATACCAACTCAAAGGGGTAGCCCAAATATGGTATGATCAATGGAATGGTAAAAAGGGAATTAGTAATGTGGTTCTTTGGGAGGAGTTCAAATTGGCTTTCCTTAATTGGTTTTTCTATCTTGAGCTTAGGGAAGCAAAGGTGGTAGAGTTTATGAACTTGAAATAATGTGTTATGAGTGTAAGGGAGTATGGCCTCAAGTTTAATCAACTTTCAAGGTATGATCCTTATTTGGTGGACGATCCTAGATGTTAGACCCCGTAAATATTTTAATTGAGAAAAAATGGTCACATGGAAAATTTCGTAAATATTGTGTAAATTGCACTTGAACTAATTATGGTGCATAAGTATAGGAATTGAGCGTTTTGGAAGTCCAGTTTGAAAAATTAATTTCGGAAGTCCCTAATTGGTTTATATTATAAAAGTTTGGGACCCAATTAAATGACTAATCAACTAGAAGCCCTTAGTTGCAATTTTTAAAGAGTTTGAACTCTATAAATACCCCCTTCACTCAAGTCATTCAAGACCTTT
>JAABOM020076021.1:0-34177 GCA_011800125.2 Solanum clarkiae | reverse complement strand
TGTTATGTTGGTGAATGCTTAGTATTAGTTTGTTCTTATATTGGTTTTGGTTAAACTATTCTGTGATACCCATTACTCTCTATGCAGGGATAGTATTAGAGGCATACAAGGTTCAATCATACTTAACAAAAGGTTTAAAGTCCACTTTCCTTAGATAATGTCTCGAATCAAATCATATCCAAAGCCTTCACCTTTCTACGATACTCTGAATCGCCAAAATCTATTCAAATATATTATCGTAATCACATAATGAATCTAATGACTCTAATATCAATCAATTTGGTTGAAAAGGAAAAAATGGTAAATAAAAAATCTTATGTCGAAAAAGTAGTTGGAATCTGAAGGTTAATATATGAAAACGTTCTCCAAGTAATAAGGAGTTCTACGATGAAACCCATTTCAAAAATGGAGTTAAGAAGAGGGAGGAATCTTTCAAGACCTAAGCCTAGGACCTAGATGTGACACGTTGAATAGGAACCCAAAAGGGCCCCAAGCCAGCCTTTTAGCATATCATACACACATCCTTGGTAGTGGAAGCAAAGTAGATAACAATAAGAGATATAAACATGGGAAGACAGGACTAAGGGAAATATTTGATACCATAAAACATAAAAGAGTCAAAGCTCAAAGCATAATTACATCATTTGTTCCAACAACACCTCTAAACATAGATTGGTGCAGGACCAAGACACTTTCCGAGCTCACCCTCATATATCAAGAGTTCAACATAAAGGGAAAACTAGTGATAAGAGTAAGATAGCTAATGTCCTTGAACTTGAGGACTCGCCAAAGCTCTTCTTCCAAAATGCCAAGACTAGCCACGGGGAGGATGATCAAGAGGTGCTCCAGTTCCTACATGGTAACATCATGTTGGCATAGAGTATGCATTAGTACGTTTGAATATACTCAATATGTAAGATATAATGCAACAAGACATAGGCAACATAGTCAAAATGCATAGGCATAAGTAATGGATATGTATGATAACAATATGGCATGCATGATCAATGCTTGAAGTAAAATATGCGAGTACAACATATAACTTGATAATATAGATTACATGTGTTGGAAGAGACCACCATCATAGACCAAGGATGCTATTACTTGGAATCCAAGGCATGGCACCCCCTTGGAAGGTAATTGAGGTATCTACCCCTCAATATGGTAGATGGGCATAGCACCCCCCATCATAGTGGTCAAGGTATATACCTCTCAACTTGGTAGATGGGCATAACACCCCCCTATCATAGTGGACAATGTATATACCCCTTCAACAAGGTATGGTCAACTTACAACACTATAGATACTTTTCATGAATTCAATACATACATACATACAATCCCTTATTCATCATAGATTCAACTTGTAAACCATGTTATAGACCATCAAGAACCCAAGAATTCATGTCAAAACATTTTATCAAACACTTGGCGGGTGTGTAATACTAGTTCAAAAGCATGAAATTCAAGGGTGAAATCATGTGAGTGAACTCAAATGTAAATCAACCCAATGTAAGATACCTTGAAATCCATCATCAAATCTCTTTATAGATCATAGATTCATAGCTCAAAACATGCATAGTCATAATAGACAAACCATCTCGTAGTATAAGCTTGAAATAGGTAGACATATATTTCCAACATCCCATAAAACCCCAGATTAATTTATAATCATAATCCATAATAAGAAGTACCTATAAGTAATACAACTTGAAAACATGTAAATTGCACAAAAAGGAATATTGGGCACCAAGGGTGAAAGGACCTAATGATTGAAACCCATATGGCTCAAACTTAGGTTTTCTTGATGTAGTCTTGAAGGAGAAGTAGAGTACTTGAGATTTGTAATTGAGCTTGGGACACTTTAATTTGGAAGAAATATTTGGCTAAGTGTTGTTGAGGGTGTTGAGAGAGTTTTAGAGTGATGTAGGTTGAAAAATGGCTAGGTATAGTTGTTTTTACGCATAAAAGGGCATGGGGCCAAGACCCCAACGTCTTAGGCTAAACAAAAAAAATTAAGGAAGTCAAAACACCATTTCGCGACAGGTCCGTGTCGCGGAGCCACTGGCGACAACCACTAGAATTGAAAATTTTTGAAAGTCATTTGTTTCCTAGGGTTTATACCCATTTCCCACTCAATTTTACCCTCTGATCAAGAATATGAAGCCAGATTTTCGATATCATGCATGGATTTTGAGATGTATAAAAATTACGATTATGGCCATTTTAGAGGCACATATTCAGGCATTTTTGGGGCGTTTCAATATCTCCCCTTGGGAACATTCATCCCCGAATATCAAAGAAATGTACAATAGAAAAGTAATCATGAAGATTCAAGTCCCACATGAATGCAAAAAATGTGATTACACATCATTTCCAAAAATCCCAACATGAATATCAAAAATCGATATTAACTTGTCAACATAAACATGAATGCATGCAAATGACATAAGGGCTGAAACTTAAGACTTGAAATCATATAGGGAACTCAAATCAGTACCTTAGGCTTGAGTAGAGTGGAAGAGATACAGATATCATTTTCTCATGTCCGCCTCGGCTCCCCATTTGGCACTTTCATCTTGTTGATTTCTCCAAAGGACCTTGATGGAAGCTACAGCCTTGTTCCTCAACCTCTTCATTTGTCTATCAAAAATTTCTACCGGAACCTCCCCATAAGTCAAATTATCTTCTACCACACCCAAAACATTCAAAGGTATAATAGCACTTGGGGTCACCCATACACTTTCTCAATATAATTACATGGAAGACTGGATGAACCATATTCATGTCGATCGGCAACTTCAACTCAAAGGCCACTTTACCAATCCTTCTCAACACGCTATAAGGACCCACAAACCTAGGGCTCAATTTACTATTCTTTCCAAATCGGACTACACCCTTCATGAGTGAGACTTTCAAGTAGACCCAATCATCAACCTTAAGTTCAAGATCTCTCCTTCTCACATATGAATATGAATTTTGCCTACTTTGGGATTTTTTCAATCTCTCCTTTATCAACATCACCTTCTCCAAGGCTTCCATGACTAAATTCGGAGCTAACAAGGCCATCTCCCCCAGCTCAAACCATCCAACCGGGGACCTACAACATCTACCATAGAGAGTTGCAAAAGGAGTCATATGAATGCTTGAATGATAACTATTATTTTATGCAAACACAATAAGTGGAAGATGTTCATCCCAACTACCCTTAAACTCCAAATTACAAGCTCTAAGCATATCCTCAAGAGTTTAGATAATTCTTTCAGCTTGGCCACCGGCTTGAGGGTGAAAGGTCGTGCTAATATTAACCTTGGTATCAAGTCTTCTTTGAAAGGACATCCAAAAGTGAGAAGTGAGTTGAGCACCACAATCCGAAATGATAGAAAAAAGCACCCCATGCAATCTAACCAATTCATAAATATACAACTTAGCATAATCTTCGACTCTATAAGTAGTTTTGACCGGTAGGAAATGAGCCGACTTTGTCATTCTATCCACAATAACCCAAATAGAATAAAAATGCTTTCTAATCTTAGGAAACCCAACCATAAAATCCATGTTGATTTCCTTCCACTTCCAAGTAGGAATCTCTATATCTTGGGCTAGGGCACCAAACCTTTGATGTTCGGCTTTTACTTGTTGGCAATTGTGACATCTGGATATGAACTTAGCAATATCTTTCTTCATAGCACCCTACCAATACACCTATCTCAAATCTCTATACATCTTTATAGAACAGAGGTGAATAGAATAGGATGAATTATGAGCCTTATCTAAAATAAACTTCCTCAATTCATCGACATTAGGCATACAGAATCTACCTTGGTACCAAAGGGATCAATCTCCCCCCTGGGAGAAAACCTCCACCTTACCACCTCTCACTAAGGCCTTCAATTCTAGCAAGGCAGGGTCAATATCTTGTTTTTCCTTCACCTACGCAATCAATGAAAACTTTGAACCATTAACAACCACTACACCACCATTGTCAACCTCCTCTAACCTAACTCCAATCTAGCCAACCGATGAACCTCTCTAGCCAACTCTTTGCCACCATCATCAACATGTGCAAGGATACCCATAGTTACCTACTTAGCACATTGGCCACAATATTAGCCTTACCGGGGTGATAATGCACACTCATATCATAATCTTTAAGGAGCTCTAACCACCTTCTTTGCCTCAAGTTAAGATCTTTTTGGGTGAATGCATATTGGAGACTCTTACGGTCGGTGGACACATCAACATGAAACCCATAAAAATAATTATGCCAATTTTTCCAATCAAATACCACGACCGCCAATTCAATATCACGGGCAGGATAATTCTTCCCATGCACCTTCAGTTGCCTAGAGGCATAAGCTATCACTTTACCATTTTGTATCAAAACACAATCCAAACCAATTCTTGAGGCATCACAATATACAACAAACCCTTACAACCCTTCTGGTAGATACAAGATAGGAGCGGAGACAAGCTTCTCTTTAAAAGTTTGGAAACTCTTCCCACATTAATCTGTCCTCACAAATTTTGCCTTCTTTTGGGTTAACTTTGTCGTAGGAGAAGCAATAGAAGAGAACCCATTCACAAACCTCCGGTAATAACCTGGTAAACCCAAGAAACTCCGAATATCCGATGGAGTCAAAGGTCTAGGCCTATTTCTAATCACCTCTATCTTCTTAGGATCCACCTTAATGCCATCCCTCGAAACCACATGCCCTAGAAAAGAAACCTTTTTCAACCAATCTCACATTTTTCATGTTTAGCATATAATTTCTCCTCCCTCAAGATTTGCAACACCGCCCTCAAGTGATTCACATGCTCCTCCTTACTATGGGAATAAATCAAGATATTATCAACAAACACTACCACTAACAAGTCAAGGTAGGGTTTCTAAAGACCCTATTCATAAGATCCATGAATATAGCTGGTGCATTAGTCAACCGAAAGGACATAACCACAAACTCAAAGTTCCCATACCTAGTCCAAAAGGACGTCTTAGGAATGTCACACTCCCTCACTTTCACATGGTGATACCCAAACCAAAGATCAATCTTAGAGAAGTGACTAGCCCGTTAAAGTTGGTCAATAAGATCATCAATCCTTTGTAGAGGGTACTTGTTCTTTTTTGTGACCTTATTAAGTTGTTGGTAATAATGCACATTCTAAGAGTACCATCCTTCTTCTTCACAAACAACACTGGTGCACCCCAAGGTGATTGACTAGGCTTTATAAAACCTTTTTCCAACAAATCTCTTAATTATTTTTTCAACTCCTTGAACTCCCCCGAGGCCATACAGTAAGGGGGAATAGAAATGGATTGAGTATCGAGAAGGAGATCTATGCCAAAGTCTATTCGTTGCAGGAGAAACATCGGGAAGCTCATTGGCAAAGACATCAAGGAACTCATTAACCACCGAAACCGACTATATAGGAAGGACTTTGGGCTCAACATCCCTAACCCTTACAAGATGATAGAGACAACTCTTAGAAATCAACTTTTGGGCTTTAATGCAAGGAATAAATCTACCCTTGACCATCACATCACAACTTTCCCACTCAAGGATGTGCTTATTTGGGAATTGGAATTTGACCCTACAGGTTTTACGATAAATAGAAGCATAATCTGCATACATCCAACCCTGTACCATTGAGAAATTGTGATATTTGAGGCAATCATATTACTTGAGATGTATTTACCGGCGCCAGAGTCTGCAGAAGTGTGTTGTTGCTATTATGGATCATGATATTATGATATTGGCATACATTTTATCTTATATTGCATTTTCCCTGAGACAATTGTGTTACCTAAGATCTATTTATCAGTGCCAGAGTTAACCGAGGTATCATTGATGCTAGCATCCATCATGATACTAGATACCTATTCACCAACACCAAAGTATACCGACATGTCAGCAACGCTAGAGACTGTTGTGACATTTGAGAGATTTATGTGCATGGTCTGACGAGACCCCCATGGGCTCTACCTGGTAGCTTCAGCTCAATAGATGTCTACAACGGCACCAAAGTCCATTGTGATTTCACCCCGTGCATTGCATTCATACTCTAAATGCGCTCTGCATCATTAACTACAATTAATATCTTATCCTACTCTTATATATGTTTATAGTGTGGGTTAACCCCTTCCTTGCATGTGATAGGATTCTTCGTTATTACATATTCGTTTTCACTCACCTAGTTGGTTAAATCTACTGGGTATATTTTGGTGTAGTTACCCCAACTTTATTTCCTCACTACAGATCGAGATACAAATACCCCTACAAGAGAGTTGATCTCATTCTACCAGGGTTTCTTCTTCTATCCCACATCTTAATAGTGAGGCTCAGACTTCGAGTCGTCATAGATCTTTTGAGATTTCCTTCGATGTTTCTATTATAGATATTATATTAGATGTTATTGATATGCTTTAAAAATACAACACTTTTGATGCTTAAAACTTAGAATTTTGTGTGTTCTTAATGCGATGTTAGTAGGTTTGATGTGTTTTTTGTTTCTTTTGCAGAATTTTAGGGTTGGCATGATATTTTGGGCAAAGTGTGTAGAAGTTGATGATCCATGATTCCCTATATGTGTGCTGGATTGTGCTACGAGCCGTAAAATAGGTTTCGTGTACAATTCCAGTGAAGGTGTATTTCTGAAGTTGAGTCTACAAACTTGGAGATGAGTCATAGAAGACTTTTCGAGCCGTAGACTAAGTATTGTACCCTGAGGATCAGAAAGTTAAGACTTGCATAAATTTCATTAGACGAAACCCCTATGGGCTTTAAAGGGGTATCATAGAAAACGAATCTAGGATTGAAGCAACAATTCATAAAGGCCTGTCTACGAGCCAAAAACTACGATACGGCCCGTAGAGCACCTTGTAGAGCCTGCCAACCTAGTTGTCCTAACTCATTGTGGTTTTGTATTTTAAATACTATAAATAGGTTTTTTAATCATTTTTCAGAGAAGACTGAGGGAGAACAGAAAATAAACACTACAGAGTTCGAGAAACACTTGTAAAACAGAATTACATCTTTGAATTTCAATCTTGTGATTCTTCTTGAAGAGTTGGATTTCTTTCTTTTAATTTTACTATGCAAGTGCTAAATTATGTTATTCAAATTTATAAGTCTTGCATTTACACTAATCATAAGTAGCTAAATCCTCAACTAGGGTTGTTGGAACTATGAAGAACTAATAAGGTAAAATCGGATAATTTGTAATTCTTGAAAAGTGTTCATGAATGTATTAATTAATTTTTTTCGTATTGAATGCTTTCTAGTGGTGGCCAACATTAGAACTCTTCTAGTATTACCGACTAGATCAATGTAGTAATGAATAGAAAAAGAAATTATTTAACAGGATTCGATTGATGTTTCTCATCTAATCAACTGAACTGGGCCTAGGAGAGGTTGTACTCAAACAATTGGTAAAGGTTAATAATATCACACCACGGGGATAGACCAAATCACGTAGTGGAATTCACCTCTCACCTAGGTCAAAGGGTTAGGTGAACTTAACTTACAGTTTTGTATGCTACACACTGGAAAATAATTCGATTATCTGGTAATATTGAATGAGGGAATCATGGGGAACACAATACCCTAGTATCTCTTCATATTGGTTTAAGTCTTGTATTAGCCTTGCATTACTTTTACTAGTTATTATAACCCCCCCTCCTTTGGGGAGATTATCACGACCCAAGCCTAGGGCCTAGAAATAACAGGCAAATGGGGAACCCAAAGGAGCCCCAAACAAACCTTATTGCATATCAGCAAACATCCTTGGTTGCGGAAGCAAGATAAAACATATGAAACATAAACAAGGGAAATTGGGAATAAGGGATAGAGAATCATATTTAAATAGTTTGGATATCAGAAGTGAGTCAAAGCTCAAGCATAACACATATTTTGTCCAACGACACCTCTAACATAGAACTTAGCGGGGGACAAGACGAGCAATTGGGCTCACCCTCATAGTCAAGTGTACCCAAAAAAGGAAAGATAGTTTTAAATACATAGCATAATAATATGGATATTGCCCTCAAACATGAGGACTCACCAACTATCTTGATCAGATATCACCATCCACGTGGAGGAGAAGGATGATCAAATGGAGCTCTGGTTCGTACATGGTAACATCATATAGGCATAGAGTATGCGTTAGTACGTTTGAATGTACTAAGTATGTGGGATGCAATGCAATAAGAGATATACATCATAGGCAAAATGCATAAGCATAGGCAATAGATAGCATATTATCAATATGCCTTGTATGAATGATGCTTGAATTAAAACATATTAGTGAATCATATGCTTATATAGAATTACAACATGCATACGCATAGACCATCATCATAGACCAAAAGAGCTACTTCCCAACTCTAAGGCACACCATTCCTTGAATGGTGATTGAGGCTTCACACCAACTCAATAAGGCAACTGATGCTTGAGACCCCCTCATCAAGGTAATTGAGGCTTGGTACTCCCTCAACAAGGAAACCGAGGATCGGCACCCCCTCGTCAAGGCGATTGAGACATGACAGCCTCTCTACAAGGTGATTGAGACTTGGTACCCTGTCAACAAAGTGATTGAGGCTTGGCACCCCCTCAACAACGTGATTGACTTTCAATATTATAGATACTTTTCAAGAATTTAACATATATATAACATACTTTCACCATCACAAGGTCATCATATACCTACATTTCCTCTCATCATTATACATCATATGCATACCATTGATCCATCATCATGCCACCATCGTTTCGTCATCATATAATCATCATAATACTATTCAACCTATAAGACATGCATTGGATCTTCAATTCCTCAAGAAACCCTGGGCAGACATTTTATCAAACACATGGCGGGTTTGTAGTGCTAGTGTAAAACCATGCAATTCAAGAGTGAAATCACGCAAGAAATTCCATTGTAAAACCATTAATCAACACCTTGCAACACCCTCAAGCAATATCTATCAAAACCCCTGATCAAATCTTATATTAGGTTAAAGATTTATAGATCAAAATATACTAAAACAATCATACTTTCATAAACATCAAATCACTGCAGTGAAATTTATAATAATTAGGACCCATAAGTAAATCAACATTTAAATCATGTAATTTAAGTAAAAAGGAGGCTTAGGCACCATGAGTGGAAGGACCAAATAGTTTAACACCACATACCTTAGCTTTGGAGATGAAATTGATGGGATTGGGGATGGACACTTGAAGCTTTATAGAGAACCTTGAAATCTGGATGAGAGTTTTGGGACTTGAATTTGGAAGAAAATATTTGGATGAGTATTTTGGTGAGTATTGGGAAATGTTTAAGGTGATATGAGGGTAAAATAAGGTTAAGTATAGGTATTTTCACGCATAGGGGGACTTAGGCCAAGACTTAAAAGTCTTGGATCGAAATAAAAATTGGCACCATTTTAAAGTTGGTGCGCATCGCCTAGGGAATGCAGAAACCATTCTGTTTTCGCAATCATTGAAACATCATAATTCGATTCGGTTGCTTAAAAATCAGGGTTAGACCATTTCTCCCTAAATTTTGACCCCCTAAATAAGAATATGAAGTCATATTTTTGAAATAGCAAATAGATTTTGAGATATATGGAATTTAAAATTTTGAGCATTCTAAGGCACATTTTCGGGCACTTTTTGGGGTCGTTTCAATATCTCCCCCTTGGGAACATTCGTCTCTCGAATGTAAAAGAGATGTACAAGATAAGAGTGATCATAATAAAATCAGCCCCAACAAGAATGTAATGTTACATTTCCAACACCATTTTCAAAATCTCAACATTAACGTAAAATCAGCATGAATTTGCCGACTTAAACATAAATGCATATGAATGACATTGGGGCTGAAATACAAGGCCTGAAATCACAGAAAAAGGACTTGATATGTTATCATAAGCTCGAATAGAATGAAATAAATATGGATATTGCTTCTCCATGCCTGCACCAGCTCCCCAAGAACCACATATGAATAGAAGACTCCTCCAAAGGGCCTTGACGAACCCGACATCATTATCAATCAATCTTCACTCACATTCACACTACTTCTCCACCGGACCTACTCATAAGTCAAATCCTCCATCACAACACTTATAACTTCAAAGAAAGTTCTATAGCACTAGAGTCACCAACACATCCCCTCAACCTAGAAGCATGCAAAATCGGACTAAACCATGACTATAGGCAACTCCCATCCAAATGCAACCTTACCAATTTCCTCTACACTCTAAAAGGACTCGCAACCATAACTTGTTGTCAACCTTAATCACACCTATTCCACTTTTTGCCACAAACTACCATCTCCCCCATGGGAGACAACCTCCACTCTACCCTTTCTTCGCCCAAAACCTCCAAACCTAAATAGACGAAATTGTGGCCTTGCTTATTCTAGACCTCTCCAACCCAAGATGATTTGGAACCAATAAGAATACTACACCATCATGCTCAACTTCCTCCAACACTAGGTTACCAAGAAGGCCGACCACACATTAGCCTTACCGAAAAAATAATGCACATCCATATCATGAACCTTAAAGAATTCTAGACACTTTCTCATTATCCTTCATTCGCACCTATCATATTTAGGAAACAACCTCCCGACATCCAAGACTTGCACACTACCCCCAAAAGGATTCACAAGCTTTAATTAAATCCATACTTCAACACTAAAGACCTCCACAAGCATAATAAGGTAGGGACTAAAGATCCTATTCATGAAACCCATAAACATAGCCAATGCATAATTCAACCAAACAAATCCACCAATACTAATAATGCTCACTTGGGGACAAAGTTCAAACCAAAGATCAATCTTAGTGAAGCGACTAGCTCATTGTAGTTGACCAAATAGACCAACCTTCCTCAACCATCATATTACAACCTTACGGGTTCAACACTCATTGGAGCATGATATGCAAGTAGCCCAAACTACCCCAAGACCTCCAACATATCAAGCTAAGTTCAACGACGATCACAAGGAAAGATTTCTATGCAATAAGAACATGGACAACCTTTAGAGATCGATTGAATTTTAGGACAAGAATGGACCTACTTCTTTTGCTACCACTTGACACCCTACTACTCAAGATTGGTTCAATACGATTCAGAAATCTAACTTTACAGGTCCTACCATCCATAAAGACACAAATGCATGCAACTATCCTATCCTAAGTATAACATCAAAACTACCACACCAACTCCAACATGTCGCAAGACAAAACCTAATGCAATATGAACACGAGTCAACACTTATGGACTTTCTAGCCATCAAAAAAGAATAAAGAAAAACACAACGGCACACCAGCCTCAACAATGCACAAACCTCAAAGTCAAGGAAACTTCAACATATCGGTAGCAACATCGGGCACCTCATCTACTTCTTGCCTCCTTTGAAGAGCATAGAACCTATTATATCTTGGAGCATCCCCTTGATCAACCTCACTACCTCTACCCTTTTTATGACTAAGAGGACAATTTATTATCTTGTGACCCTCCTCTTAACAACTATAACAAGCATTGGTCTTCCTCAAACATGGCCCACCATGGTACCTTCCACACATTGGACACTTAGGATTTGTTCTCCCTTCATAGCCATCTTTCCCCCTTGAGTTGGTCACCCCATAAATAGGCATCCTCTTATTTAAAGCACCTTCAGACTCCAGATCATGGGAACCACCATCAAATCGATCCCTCTTAGCCTAGTCACCACTTTTTTTCCTCAACTTCTCCTCCTCCATTTCCTCGACATAAGTCATCAAGCGGGACAAATCCATGTCACTAATTAGTAAGGCAGACCAACATTCTTCACTCACCAAGTTGGAGACCCCCATCACAAACTTATTCATCCTAGATCTAGGATCTGTCACCAAATGACAAGCATACTTTGAAAGTTGATTAAACTTGAGGAAATACTCCCTCACACTCATAGAACTATGTTTCAAGTTCAAAACTCTACCAACATAGCTTCCCTAAGCTCAAGAGGGAAATACCAATTAAGGAAAGACAATTTGTTCTCCTTAATTTGTACTCCTCCTAAAACACCACATAACTGTTTCCCTTCTCCTCCTTCCATTGATCATGCCATATTTGGGATACCCCTTTGAGTTGGTATAGCTCCAACTCTGTCTTTTCATTCGGCCCAACACCCATGACATTGAAGATCTTGTAGACCTCATTAATGAATTTTTGTGGATCTTATAACCTTTGACTCAAAGAGCACCGGGGAATTCATCCTCATGAAGTCCCTTACCCTAGCTCACGGGATAGTAGCGTGAGGGTCTTGGGCCCCTTGGTTCATTTGGTTGGCCATCACTTGGGAAAGCATAGTGAGACCATCCCAGAGTTCAACATTGGTAGGTTTCTCCTCGGGAGTTCGGGCCCTTCTACCTCGAGTGTTAGGCATTTATCTAGCATAATAAGGAATAATTATTAAGGGAGAAAAATTCACTACAACTCTATAGCATGACTTAGAACATGAAGTAGGGGAACTCTTCCCAAAATATCTCATAGCGTCCTACTCATAGTTGTGGTGCACAACACAATTATAAATAAAACTCTAATCAATGCGGTGTGTTGAACTCTAAGGATCTATCAACCTTGTGCTCTGATACCATCTTTGTCATGACCCAAGCCTAGAGCCTAGACGTGACGGGGTAATGGGGAACCAGAAAGAACCCCAAGCAAGCCTCATTGCATATCATCACACATTTTTGGTCGCAAAAGCAAGATAAAATGACATAAGAAACATAAACAAGGGAAATTGGGACTAAGGGAGAGAGAATCATATTTAAATATATTGGTTATCATAAGTGAATCAAAGCTCAAGTATAATATATATTTTTTCCAATGATACCTCTAGCATACAACTTAACGGGGGCCAAGACAAGCAACAAGGCTCACCCTCATAGTTAAGTATATCCAAAAAGGAAAGATAGTCTTAAGTACATAGCATAAGAACATTGATATTTCCTTTGGACATGAGGACTCACCAACTAGATTGATTGGATATCACTAGCCACATGGAGGAGGAGGATGACCAAATGGAGCTCTAGTTCCCACATGGTTACATCATTTACACATAGATTATGCATTAGTATATTTGAATATACTAAGTATGTGGGATGAAATGCAACAAGTGTGAGACATCATAGGCAAAATGCATAAGTGTAAACAATAGATAACATATTATCAATATGACGTGTATGGATGATACTTAAAGTAAAATATGTTAGTGAATCAGATGTTTATATAGAATTAAAGCATGCATAGGAATAGAACATCGTCATAGACCAAGTGAGCTACTTCCCAACTCCAAGGCATATCGTTCCTTGAACGGTGATTGAGGCTTGATACCACCTCAACAAGGAAGCCGAGGCTTGACATCCCCTCGTCAAAGTGATTGATGTTTGGTACCCCTCAACAAGTTAACTGAGGCTTGGCACACCCTCGTCAAGGTAATTAACACTTGACACCCTCTCCACAAGTTGATTGAGACTTAGCACCTCCTTAACAAGATGATTAAGACCTAGCACCCCCCTCAACAACGTGATTGACTTGCAACATCATAAATACTTGTCATGAATTCAACACATATATAACATACTTTCACTATCACAAGGTAATCATATACCTACATTTCCTCTCATCATTATACATCATATGCATACCATTGATCCATCATCATCCAACCATCATTTCATCATCATAACACTATTCAACTCAGAAGACATGCATTGGACCTTCAATTGCTCAAGAAACCCTAGCCGGAGATTTTATCAAATACTTGGCAGGTGTATAGTGCTAGTGTAAAACCACGTAATTCAAGAATGAGATCATGCAAAAAATTTCATTATAAAAGCATTAATCAACACCTTGCAATACCCTCAAGCAATATACATCAAAACCCCTGATCAAATCTTATACTAGGTCCAAGATTTATAGCTCAAAACATACTGAAACAATTCTACTTTCATAAACCCCAAATCACTGCAGTGAAATTTATAATAATCAAGACCCATATGTAAATCAACATTTAAATCATGCAATTTAAGTAAAAAGGAGGCTTAGGCACCATGTGTGGAAGGATCCAATGGTTCAATACCACATATCTTAGCTTTGGAGATGAACTTGTTGGAGATTGGGAATGGAGACTTGAAGCTTGAAAGAGAACCTTGAAAGCTGGATGAGGTTTTTGGGACTTGAATTTGGGAGTAAATATTTGGCTAAGTATTTTGGTGAGTGTTGGGGAATGTTTAGGGAGATATGAGGGTGAAATAAGGCTAAGTATAGTTATTTCACCGCATAGGGGGACTTACGCCCAAGACATAAATGTCTTAGACCGAAATAAAAACTTACACCATTTTAAAGCAGGTGCACATCGCCTAGCGAATGCGGAAACCTTTTTGATTTCTCTAACTTTGAAAAATTATAATTTGATTAGGTTGCTTAAAAATTAGGTTTAGATTCTTCTGCCCTAAATTTTGACCCCCTGAACGAGAATATGAAGTTGGATATTTGAAATAATGAACGGATTTTGAGATATATGGAAATTAAAATTTCAGACATTCTGAGGCACATTTTTTGGCACTTTTTGGGGTTATCTCAGAGATAAGTTGGTTAATAAACCCTAATTGCAATTGAATTCTTCTAAGTCTTCCTTATTCACTATAGGTTCGACCAAAACCTTTGTTAGGTTATATATCTTGACAACAACTCCTTTAGACTAAAAAATGAAGTGTAGCTTGGGCGACATCAATTATCATGCCACATTTTATTTTCATTTGAGTCAATTTTATTTACTCATTCATACCACTTTAGGTACTCTTGTACTCATAACTCAAGGTTTTGGGATTTTTGATCAAATGTTATTATTACTTTACTTCATTCTTTTTAGTTGCGATCGATTTTTGTGTCGTGACAAGTTTGGTATCAAACTTCTAGGTTTGTTGAGCTTGTGAGTAAAAAGAGAGGTGTGTAGTAGAGTCTTATTGATTGGTATTAGACGTCTATAGCCATATTTGGAGGCTACGAGGCACTTGATAGGAAAAGCTTTCATGTCTTGCTTCTATTCCTGTGTTTCTTCATATCATATATTTTAAAAGTGTCAAATCTACTCCTTTGATGCAGATGTCAATTACTAGATCCCAATGATCAGAGAGTGAGCCTTAGTCAGCTTATCTTGCTACCATTCATGGTCAAGGCAACATATGTGAATGGGCTAGGGTCGAGGAATTACTACAGAGGTAGCTCCACGCAGAGGTTAGTCTTGGTCGGCTTCTCCTATGCCTGAGTATGAGTTAAAGAGGCCTATAAACTTTGTTCCACCATCTTCAATCCCTGATGCTACTCCCTCAGTTTAGGAGTTACTTTCACAACTATTGGCTAGAATGGAGAGAGCTCCGTCGGGCCCAGTAACTGTTGATCCACTGACTTCTACAGCACCAATTGGCCCTTCTATATCTCTAGCTAATCCATTCATGATTTATGTGGGATCTTCTTCAGTCCCAAGGGATCCTCTTATGACTTTTATGATTTTTCCATTGACATCTCAGCTGAGTTCTAGTTCACAACTTCAAGAATTAACTATTGCTCCATCTACTGCACTGGCTAGATTTTGGTACGAGCATTGTCTACTAGTCTTACTATGTCAACAGTTGAGCAGAAGAGTTTTGAGCTGTTTGTATGATTGGCTCCTCCGAGATTTAATGGCATCCCTGGTGATGACGCTTATGATTTCTTGCCATAGTGTCAGGACTAGGTAAGTAATTTGGCCATTCTTGAATTGTATGGAGTTGCTTATGCCTCTTACCAGTTCGTTAGCCCAGTTAACGAGTGGTAGAGGTAAGTTTTAGCTTGTCGACCTATTAGATTTTTAGTCATCATATGGGAGCCATTTACAGAGGTATTCTTGGAATGTTTCATACCATATAGCTTTCGGGACAACCATTTGAGATAAGATTAACATACGTTGGTAAGGTTCTACGTCAGATTCAGACTACGAGGCCAGATTTCATACATTATCAAAATATGTTTTGTACAGTATCCCTACAGAGTTTGAGAGGTTTCAACTATTCGCTAAGGGATTGGAAGGGTATCTTGAGGAGGCCACAACTTTCTTCGCATAGGATGGAGGCACATTTCAATGTGTAGTGGATCATATTAGTATGATAAAGTGCTTCAGACATGACAGACAGGGTAGTAGAAAGAGGTTCTGCGAGCACGACTAGTTTAATGGACCCCCATTATGAGATAGAGAGTTTTAGAGGCAGGGCCATCAGGTTAGGGCAGTCTTTAAAACCATCCCCGCAGTTGATAGTCCTGAAAGATCGATTCCTACTTAGAAAGGTCATGATAGTTCCTCTATTGCAGCCTGGCGTGGAGGTTTTCAAGACAACCATCCTAGGGGTGACAAGAAAGGGCTTGCTATAGTTGTGATATGGTTCGACATTTTTCTAGGTGTTATCACATCATGTACCTCATACCCAGGCTTTAGGATCTTAGCCTGCTCATCCAGCCCCAACACCAGCACCCAGGAACACCTATAAGGCTATGAGTGGTGGTACTAGAGGGAGTTGAGGTACAGTGAGAGGTGGAGCCCATGGAGGCCCACAGGCTACTGGTAGGCGTAAAGTTTGTTATGCTATCCCAAATGAAACGGAGGTAGAGGCTTCTGATGTAGTTATTACAGGTATGAGTCTAGTATGCCACTATTCAACTTCAATTTTATTTGGTCTAGGATCTACTTATTTGTATGTGTCAGCTTATTTTGCTTTAGATATTGATATTATATGTGAGCCACCTGTCGATCTTATTTGTGTTTCCACCCCAATAGGTGAATCATTAGTAGTGAATTAGGTGTATAGGGGTTGTGTTATGACTTTTATGGAGAGAGATACTATTGCTGACTTGATATTGCTTGATATGGTTGACTTCAATATGATTTTGGGTATTGATTAGTTGTCACCTTATCATGCTACTCTTGACTACCATGTGAAGATTGTAACCTTATCTTGCCCTAACTTGCCTCAGTTGGTATGGACTGGAGCACCTAGCTCCTACCCTAAGGGAGCTATTTCTTATAAACATGCCTGTCAGTTGATAGATGAGGGTTGCTTGTCATATTTGGCTTATGTTCAGGTATGTTCTTAGGAGTCACCATCATTGGAGACCATCAAGGTTGCAAGGAATTTTATGGATGTGTTCCCGACTGATTTGCCTAGTGTCCTTACATATCATGATATTGAATTTTCTATTAATGTAGAGCCTGCCACTAAGCCCATTTCTATTGCCCCCTATCAGATGGCCTCTATTGACTTAAAGAAGTTGAAGGAGCAATTGGAGGACCTATTGAAGAAAGGATTCATTCATCTGAGTGTGTCTCCATTGGGTGCTCCTGTGTCATTCATGAAGAAGAAAGATTGCACTTTGGAAATTTGTAGAGACTATCACTGGTTGAACAAAGTGACCATCAAGAACAAGTATCCTTTTCCTCACATTGATGATTTCTTGACCAGTTGTAGGGTACCTTGATATTCTCAAAGATTGATTTGAGGCTCAATTATCATTAGTTGATAGTTTGAGAGTCTGATATCTTGATGATAAATTTCAGGACTCATTATGATCATTATGAGTTTGTGGTCATGTCATTTGGTTTGACTAATGCCCCAACTGCTTTTATGGAGTTGATGAACTGAATGTTCAAACCCTATATGGACATATTTTCTGATTGTGTTTATAGATGATATTTTGATTTATTCCAAGAGTGAGTCTGATCATGTTCAATACTTGATTGTACTTTAGAGATTGAGAGAAGAGAAGTTGCATACAAAGCTCTCAAAGTGCGAGTTTTAGCTTGAGTTTTTAGCTTTCCTTGGGCATATGGTGACAAAAGAGTGTATTATGGTAAACCTGGTCACGATAGCAGCTGTTCTTGAGTGGGCTAGGCCTACATCTGTATTGAGATTTGGACTTTCATTGTCTTGGCAGGGTATTATCGACATTGTGTTCAGGGATTATCTTTTATAGTAGCCTCGTTGAGTAGACTTACTCAGAAAGATGTGGCATTTCGGTGGTTGGAGGAGTGTGAGGTGAGCTTTTACATGCTTAATGATTTTTTGACTTCAGCACCGATTCTATACTTTACCTGAGGAAGGACTGCTATTTGTGGTGTATGATGATGCTTCTAAACTAGGTTTGGGTTATGTATTAATGCAAAAAAGGAAGGTGATAGTATATGCCTCTAGATAGCTGAAGGTGTATGAGAGAAGCTACCCTACCCATGATTTGGAGTCTACTACAATTGTGTTTGTTTTGAAGTTGTGCCAACATTATCTTTATGGGGTGCAATGTGAAATCTTTACCGATCATTGGAGTCTCAAATACGTATTTTCTCAGCATAATTCGAACATGAGACAGCCTAGTGGTTGGAGTTTCCTAAAGACTATGACAGTTGTATTCTATGTCACCTCAAGAAATCAAATGTAGTGGTAGATACTTTGAGCAGAAAGGCTACTACTATGTGGAGTTTGGCATTCCTTAGGTCTTAGGAGTGACTCTTAGCTTTGTAGGTTCAGTCTCTCTCTAGACAACTATTTTGATTGGATATTTCCCCACCTAAGAGTATTTCGGCCTTTGTTGAGGTTAGATATTTATCGCTTAATTATATTTGTGCTATTCAGTTTGAGGATGCTAGACTATGCTTGATTCATGATTAAGTGTTAAGGGATGAATCCAATGTGCCTAGTATTGATTATGAGGGTGTTTCGAGGATAAATGGTATTGTATGTGTGCCTAAGTTAAGGGATTGGGTGAGGTTGATATTAGAGAAGGCCCATTGTGCTAGATTTTCCACCTATCTTGTGGTGGAAAAGATGCACCGTGATCTAAAAAAACATTATTGGTGGTTTGGGGTGAGGAGAGACACAGCTGAGTTCGTGACAATGTGTTTAAATTGTTAACAAGTCAAGTATGAGCACCAAAGGACCAATGGAGCAATGCAGAGGATACCTATTCTCAAGTTGAAATTGGAGCGAGTGACTATGGATTTTGTGATAGGTTACCCCATGGCTTTGGGAAAATTTGATTCAATTTGGGTGGTTGTTAATCATTTCATCAAGTCAGCTCACTTTCTACCATTTAAGACTAGCTAAAGTGCAAGTCCGTTGGCTGGGTTGTATATCCGGGATATTGTCTGATCGTATGGAGTGCCAATGTCTATAATATTAGACAAAGGATCTATGGTCACCTCTTATTTTTGGAAGGCTCTACAACTTGGTTTAGGTGCCAAATTTTGGATTTGAGTTCAACATTCCACCCTTAGACTGACAGACAGTCCGAGTGCACCATTAAAGTGCTGGAAGACATAATTTAGGCCTGTGTAATAGATTTTGGGGCCCAATGGAACCAACAGTTATCATTTGCAGAGTTCACATGTAAAAGAAGTTATCGCTCCAGCATTCATATGGCACCATTTGAGGCATTGTATGGTCGAAGGTGTAGATCGTTGATCAGATGGTTCGATTCAGGGTTAGTTGTCGTTTGAAGTGTTTATTTTCTCTGAGATTCCATGGACCAAGTCCAATTAATTTAAGTTAGATTTTTAACAGCCCAAACCCGCCAAAAAATTTATATTAACTGGAGAACTAGGCCTCTTGAGTTTTCTATTGGGAACAGCGTTTGGCTGAAGTTTCACCCATGAAGAGTGTGATGAGATTTAGGAAAAAGGGATAGCTCAATCCTAGATTCATTGGCCTATTTGAGATTTTGAGGAGAATTGATGAGATGGTCTATGGATTGGCTTTACCACAGAGATTATGAGTAGTTCATCCTGTATTTCATGTTTTCATGTCTATTGGTACATTCCATATGAGTCCCATGTCATCTCTTATGATTCAGCTGAGTTGGGTCCAAATTTGTCATTTGAGGGAGCTATATTGGACAGATAGGCCCAAAGGATGAGGTCCAAAGATATACCATCAATGAAGGTTCAATTGCGACACCATTCAATTGATGAGGCTAATTGTGTGTTGGAGTCAGAGATGCATGCCAGACATCCTTTTTTTTTAGGCTTCAAGTACTTCTTTTCCTTTTATGTTCGAGGATGAACATTATTTTTAGTGGTGAAAGATATAATGACCTTGTTGGTCATTTTTTAGCTTATGTATGAAAATTATTACTTTTCCCTTTCATAAGTTGTGTTGGACCTATTTTGAACTATGTACAATTTTTTACCTTAAATCTTGAGTTTTTTTTTCAAAGTTGAAAATATGTGTTTAGCATTTTTGGAAGCCTAAGTTGTTAAAAAGTGAGTTTTTGTACCATTCTAAGTTTTGGGTGTTGAATTGAAAAATGATCGATTCCATTAGCTCTAGAACAGTGATCTGGTCGAAGAGAAGTTACAAAACTGAATTCAGAGTTAAAACAAAGATTTTAGACCCAAAGTTGCATTTTTAGTTGTGCTCGGAGCCAAAGTTTGACTTTGGTCAACATTTCAGAGTTTGGAATCCCAGAGTGAAATTTTGAGAGTTTTAGTAGTCCCGGATGGTGAAATTAACGCTAGAAATAGTCTAGTCATAATATTTGGAGTTGTCGTGGGCAGTTTTGGTATTTGGATTTACAAGCTAGTTTTATTAAGTTGTATTGGTAATTGTATCAAGGAGACCTCAAATCGAATTCTGATTATCCTGCTAAATCTGGAATGTTATTTTCTAGTGTTGATACTTGTCCGGTTTCTGACATTTGGATTCCGAATTAATCCCGAGGGTCCCTATCGAGTTTTGAGAATGGCTAATATAGCTGGTTCTGGTGCAGCATACTCTTCTTCTTCGTGTTCGTGGAGAAGTCTCTACATTCGCGAAAGTCTAGGATACTTAAGCTATACATCGTGGGGCTTCAATCCGCATTTGTGAAGGGTTATTCCCATTTGATCCCTATTCCCAGAGGTGTTTTGAGCCTGAGTCAATTTTTAATCCAAGAAACCTTCATTTTTATCCATTTTCATTAATTTCAAGGTTTTGGGGGGATTTTTGGTGAAGATCTTGTGGAAATCTTTTCGGTAAGTATTTCTAATATCATTTTGATTCATTTCCATGACTCTTATCTTTATTTTTTCTTTAATTTCATGATTTTGAATATAAAAAATTGGGAAAGTTTGCTCTATGTTTTGGAAAACTTTAATTGATGATTTCTCCTTCGATTTGAACCCGATTTTAGTGAATTTTTACCCACGAACTGCTTTTTTGTGTAGATTCATAATTTCAAGTCAATTTTTTGATTCAAGAACTTCAAATTTTTGACTTAATTTTGATCATTTTTTCACTAAGCCTAATTTGTGACTATATAGATATAAAAATTCATCTGTTAATGCATAGTAACTATTTTGGATAGCGATTGATTGATTTGGAGGCTTGAGTTGATTGAAAGCTTTTCTGAATGTAGTTTCGAGGTAGGATTGACTAACCTTTTGTGACTCGATTTGAGTTATTGGATAGGTTCATGTCATAATTGTGAGATTTAGAATGATTCATGAATAATTAGATTGACATGATACAATTCTGATGAAAATATGACACCCATAATGCCAAAATTTGAGTAAATTGTGATTCTATTGATAATTTGAGATGAAATCTAGAGTATGTGGTATTTTGGATACTATTATGATAATATAAGACTTATCATACCATTTGGGGAGTTTTGTGTTAAATTGAAGATAACTATGATATATTCAAGATTTATGAGCATATTTTAAGACTTATGGAGTCTGGTTTCATTGACTTCTTGATGATTTATGAGAGTGTGGTAATATCAGACATAATGATGGAAGTGTGGTACTAGCTGATGCACCTAACATAGCCTTTTGTCATTATGCATATTCCAAGTACACATCTCATATTACACCTATACTACTGAGACATTGTGATACTTCAGACAGTCGTATTACTTAAGATCTATTTATCAGTGCCAGAGTCCACCAGGTGTATTATTGCTATTATGGATCTTGATATTGTGACATTGGCATACATTTTATCTTATATTGTATTGGCTCTATGATAGTTATGTCACCTGAGATCTATTTACTGACACTAGAGTCCGTCAGGTATCATTGGTGCTAGTGTCCATTGGATACTAGATACATATTTACTGGCACTAGAGTCCGTCAAGGTGTCGTCAGTCCCAGAGACTGTCGTGACACTTGATAGATTTTTGTATATGGTATGAAAAGACTCCCATGAATTTTACCTTGTAGCTTCATCTTAGTAGATGTACACACCGGCACCAGAGTTTGTTGTGATTCCATCCCGTGCATTGCATTCATGCACTACATGAGTGTTGCATCATTGACTGCTTTTATTATCTTACCCTACTCTTATATGTGTTTATAACGTAGACTAATCCCCTTCCAAGCAAGTGATAGTATTCTTTGTTATTACATACTTATTCGATTTTGCTCACATAGCTGGTTGAATCTACTAGGAACATTTTGGTATACTCATCCCTACTTTGTTTCCACCATACAGATCAAGCACAGGGACCCCTACAGGGTAATTGATCTCATTTTACAAGGGTTTCTTCCTTCTTTCCCAAATCTCACAACGGTGAGGCTTAGACTTCATGTTGTCATGGATGTTTTGGGATTTCCTTTGATGTTTTTTGTTCCAAACAATGTATTATAAATTATCATGCATCATTTTATTTTCATCTGAGACAATTGTATTTACTCATTCCTACTACTTTAGGTACTCTTGTACTCATGACTCTAGGTTTTGAGATTGCTGATCAAATCTTGTGGTTGCTTTACTTTATTCATTTTAGTTGCGATCTGTGTTTGCGTCGTGTCAATACCAAACATTCTCCTAGCCTAATTCCATCATTTCGTAGCTAATGTAATCGTCAGAATTTCTCTAATGTCATTTTTTCTAGGAACTTTACTATAAAACTCATTCTACAAGTATAACTTCCTAGCTAACTCAACAATTGACATAACTCCCAAGAAATCGCCAATGGCCTAAGAGCACTATACATGTGCTCAAATTAACAAATGAGAGGTAAAATTGTAATTTGTCAAGAACTTCTAAATATGACTCTTTAAGTCATTATAGTTAAACAAACATTGGCAAGTCCCCAAAAATTTTAATCTTAAAATATAGCAGATGTCTGAGATACAAAAATTTTGAATAATTTTAGATGACCCTATCTTACTTGGGACAAGAAATTCCAAATTTGTCTCTGATGAACTGATAATTTTTAAAAAGTATTAGCGCAACAATTACACTTTAGAATGATAGGATAAAATATTGCCCATCACAACAATAATTAATGTTTTTCAAAAACCATTAATGAAAACTGTCATAAATCTTGTTATGTTTCATGCCTCTTGTAACTAATCGACTCCAAGTAGTTCTTTTGACATATAGATTCTGTGATTCCATACTTTGGATACATCAAGTAGAAATTCCTTCTGATCTACAAGTCTAAAAAGACAAAATCTCTTGCCTTTATACGATAAGTTGCTGCAAATTTCTCCCGTCCACTTGTTAAAATTTCTTTAGAATCTGATCTACTATGACAATAAGTAGGCCAGATTATTTTGTTTGGTCCTTGGAGAAAAATAATTCACCTCCCTAAATTTTTTCATTTGGGTAAATATTCTTTAAAGGATTCTCGTAGTTCTTGCATAAGTATAAAGGAGTTCTAAAATCAAAGAGATGAAAAAAGGAAGCATAAATTGTGAAATAATAAAAATTTCAGCTAAATACAAATAATTAATTGCAATAGTAATGTAATATGCATATATGCCTGAAATTACACTAGAAAGAACTGCCAGGGTGGTCAAGTAATTAATAAATTAAAATTCATTAGCAGCAACATAATGTAAGTTTAGGTGCTGAAAGTATGCTAACCTATATCTCTGTTTCACACAAATAAAATTAATTCTTCTATCATAAGTTTTTGTCCTTAGATTAAAAACCAAAAAGCAATATTTCTTATTAGCAACAGAAATATGCACACTTAAGTGTTAATGAAAATCGGTCAATTGCTTTGGTAAAAATAAGAATATATGGACACCATCATTGGCATGTCCTACTTCAAAGACACCAAGCCTGAAACATACCTATACTTGATCAAAGTATAATTAATAAGTTATAATGTGATCAATTTGATCTCAAGATGATTATTTTATAAAAATTATAGCCTCAAAAAAGATGATTGTTAATCCAAATCGAACAGTAAGAATATTGCAATCAACCCCAATGACAGAAGGAATGATATTTAAAAAGTTATTACCAAAAAATCTCGACCTTGAACAAATACCAAACATAAATAGTTGTCTGCATTAAGAGATGGTGTGTGTCCTGATTCAGCAGGCGCACTTTCAACGACTTCTTCATTACATAACAACAACAAGAAAATATTACTTAGAAGATGCTCAAAGGCAGATCAAAGCACAATAGGATTTTTATTCTTAGCTCATGCAAAACATCAATGATTTTTTAGTTTTAAAAATTTTAAACTCTACAAATTTTTATTTTAGATTGGTTATTAGCCTGCCTATATTTAATTAAAAATATGTAGAGAAAGTTTCAAGCACTTGAAATATTTCTATTGCTCCGACGTCTTTTTAAAAATCAGAACTTCTCCACTCCTGTTATTTTTTAACTACTTTTTTCATAAGTAAAGGGTCAATTGAAATTGCCTCTTTACTTTATAAGGTGTTCATAACATCCATATACATACTATCCTCCACATATCTCACTTATTGTTTATACTAGGAATATTGTTAACCTAATACAACATATAAACTCATGACTAAGGTCAAGCTCAACATTTGTCAGCAATGCCAAGCTCCAGCTGAGTTGTCAAAAATACATAGCCCTAATATCTATATATTCGAAACAATGTAACAAAATAAAAACATAAAAATCCTACCAATTAATTTGTTTTGAACAGAAAACATACCATGTTGAGATGCTTTTTCGGATTCCTCATCTTTTGGGTCCAACGATGAAATGTCTTCAGCTGGTTTACTAACCATATCAGTTGTAGCCTCAAAGCTGATTCTTTTCACAGCCATCAGCTCCAAATATTTGAACAATAAAGTGTTCATCACTTGGAACGTAGTTAAAAGCCAAGATGTCGCCCACTTTAAGATCATGTTCCGATGAAAATTTAGGTCATCCCTCTTTTATAGCAGTTGAACCATTATAATGACATACTGTCACCTTCCACAGTCGTCCACATGTGTCCTCCATAGTGATTTCACGATCAATCAGGTGTGGAATTATTGATCTAGCAAACTCTGGACGAACAACCTGACAAATAATTACATAAGTTAAAATTAAGAAATACTACGTATCCTTGGAAGTTAAAGAAACAAGTTTAACACGTTTAACATCATACCCTGGAAAGCCTTTCGAGTTCTGGGTGATACAATTATTTATAATAAAAATTTTATAAATATTTTCTCCTTCTTAATTTTACCAGCATGAAGCATTTCCTATTGGTGTTTAGCTCTTTGAAAAGTTAAAATGGCCTTTTAAATAGGATAGTGATCATGAGGCCAAATAAGATTAAAAAGAAAGTAAAAGAAATTAAATTTAATATGATTATTTATGACTGAAGAAGAAGGTGGCACTTGCTGAACATTAGTTCTACATAAGTACCCCCTCTAAACCCAATGTGTCCCCCCCTTCTATTAAGCAACATATTGCTTTACACTTTTTTATTTAAAAGTGTTATTGTCTTTGGAAGCTCTTACCTAGTTAACTCATATAACATTCTTCCTCTTTTAAATTTTATGTAGTTCTATAGCAAAACGAAAAATTTCATTTTATATATATACATATGTATATGTACACACATATATATAACAAATAATGTTTGATCTATATAGTATAAATTTTTAGCTAATAGTGGTTGACTGGTTACAAATCACTACACATGACTGTGTCACTGATTCTATTTCCTTAGAGTTGGTTATCAAAGTTGTGAAGAAATCTGCAACTATTTGAGTTCAGATGAATCTTCCTTAAGCTTAGATGTTGTATTAGAGAACAACAAATTAAAAGAATGTTTAATTTAGGCTTGGATGATGTAGCCTTATTTCTTCCTTACAAAAGAGTGAGACATAGGACTTTGGTGAAAAATGGTAGATGTATGATTGTTAACCTAGTGGATACGCTAAAAAGTTCACATCAACAAATACATAGTTTAAACTAAGTTGAGGAAGCAAGTATGCACAAAGAATAACACTTTACTAGAACTTCTAACAAACATTCTTCACTCAGTACTTTATAGAAAGTTGAACAAATATCGTTGTCATTAATTAATAGAAAATCCTTCTTGCACCCACCGAAAGCTGTTGCCATCTTCTCCGATGCAGAATATGCTTCCAGAACAACTTCTAAATCCTACAAAGTACATGAAATATCAACTAGAAGTCGAAGTTTTTAAAACATAATGCTAAATTAAACCAATGGATGAAATCATGTACCAAGGCATATTAAGATGTTGAACATAAACAATGTGACATACAATTTTTTAAGATTTAACTTGTATGTCTATCTTCATGTTTCAAATCTTTTTACCAGCATTGTATTTTCAAGGATAGACCCACGTAGTCTAGTGTCATAAGCCAAAATCGAACGTTATACTATATGTATACTATTAAATAATAAATAAATCCATAATGTAGGTAACATCTTGAATCTTGATATGTAATTGGGACTAGGCGTCTGGTCGATTCGGTTTGTAATAACTCCACTAATAGAGATAGAGAGCAGTAAGAAGAGAGAATAGAGAGAACAAACTCTTAGTTACATTATGAATCAAAAGATTTTTTGCAATGACATACAAATGCACATATAGTGTTGTATTTATAGATAACTTTGTACAGCTGACACTTCTAACAAACTCTAACAACCACACCAACACACTTAACTAACTCCTCTAACCATGATAGCTTGTTAACACTCCACTATGGTTAACAGTTTGTTTTATAAAATTTGGTTCAAATCTTTTATATTTGATTTATTGAAAATGTTAATTGAAAATAAAAATTAAAATAAATTTGATTTGGTTTAATTTCTTTCAATGTTGGTTGGGTTCATCTTTGATTTATGAGATTAGTTGAAGAAATTCATCTCTGTCTTATAAAGATTCAACTAAAGCTCCGCAGTTATTGTCATTTTAAAAATGTACTACTGACTAATGATAATAACATGTTTCAATCACAATTCACAAAGAAATTAACATTGCACAAGTTATTCATAATGTAGGTTGATGTCAAGGGCTATACCATTCTTGATTCTAGTTATTTAGAAAAACAAATATTAGATAACTGAAATTCTTCAGTATCAATACAATGGTAGCATTTGCTAAAATTAATCTTTCTAAAAGAAATTAATGCCTACTTTTTATGTTTGTAAAGGTTACAATATGCGAAGTACTAAAAAATAAGTAACTAAATTAAACACAAACAGAATTGTACGTCTATATTTGTTCTATCAAATTAACAATGAAATTTGTATAAAAGATGTAACAAATTTTAATAAGAATAATGACATATAAAACCTATGATTCTAATAAAATACAATAACTTATGGAGACATATGTCATATAGACAATGTCAGCACCTGTAAAAATAAAACTCCAACCCAATTTGTTCATATCCTGAGTCACCGTGCCTTTCTTTCGACGGATTCTTTTCTTTTTTTTTCATTCAGGAGATTCAATTATTAATCTAATAAATCATAACTAATTTTCTCTTATTCCAGGGATCTTAAAAATAATTTTTTTTGAAAAATAAAATAATTATTTGTTCATAAATTCAGTCAACTATACATGATGAATAGTAATTAAAGTCATAGAAATCACGCTACCACAACGATTTAGTTTATTGGTTTATTTTGTATAAATCAACAAGTAAAAAGTACTTCTCCTGCAACATTGGTTTTATGAGGAAGTAGATGATGAATAGGAAAAAAAACCGCAGGCTTTGATATCAATAAGGTAAAACAATCGGTCAAGAACTTACCATTATTCAAAGATCTATTGTATTTGTTTTACCAATCAGTAGTATATTCATATGATATGAAACACAAACATTCGCAAATCTAAGTTGAAATAATTCAATCATCTATGTTGAGGGGCCAACAATCAAAGAAGAAATCGTAATTTTTGCCAATCAAATCAATGTGTTAATGTAGCTATGATTCCACCATTTTTCATCACTCAAAATAGCTATTAGCATTAAATTTTCCACATTATCCCACCTTTACAAATCATGACTTTTAATGGTTGAGCATCTAAATATCATTGGAAAAAAAATGTAAAGCTATATGTTGAAATTAATACCATCAGAAAACAAAGAAAACACATGCAAAACACAGATTTCTAGTTTGGTGTAAGGAACAAAAACAAAAATAAAAATGAAAGAAACAACTAGTACCGTGTAATAAAAATAGAAAATCATAGAATAAGAACAAGTAAGAACCTTTTGTTTAAAATCACCTTTTCTCACTTCCGTTCAAATTGCAGAGCTCCAACAGGAGGATCTTTTTGTTCCTTTTATTATGAGTCAATATTTATAGAATTGCGATACCATCGATGCGCCACATTTAATAGACGTGGCTACTTTTTTTAGTGATTTGAACATAAAATATTGTGATTTATTTTTTTAGAAAAATAAAAGCTTTTCAAACTAACTCTTTTCTTTTCTCTTTTTTTTTTTTTTTAAATTTACAAATCATGGCTAAAATTAAAAGAAAAACTGAAGTAAAAACTAACTAAGAAGAAAAAAATTAATATTGTCTAAAAGCAACAAACAAAGTACTTCTATCACAACCTGATTACTTGAGCCATGATGATAGCTATTATAACCCAGCAGTAGGTATGTCAGTTCATAACCTAGAGCAACTACCAACTGGTAGATGGAAAGGAAACCTAAATAATCGAAAAATAATTATAATAGAAATAATATAGGAGAGCCAAAATATACATAAGTAACTAAAATCCCAGAACCCAGAAGTTACGTGCGCAGAGCCACTAACAGAGTACAAGCCAAAAGTGGACCAAGAATATACAAATATACACAATTACAATGCACCTATCTCAGTTGAGAAAGACAATCCATCTAAATATATATAAAAAAATATTCACGGAAGGAAATGAAAATGATCAAGACGTGGTGCTCACCCTAGCCTTTGGATATTGGTTGCAGCTGGCTTTAATGGCAGTAGTGATAACTAGTGTTTGGACATGTATTACACAAATAGACACATAGTGTATTATGACAACCAATAAAATAGATATCCAGTATGCATCATAGGCCGAGTGAGTAAGTAAAGATAATGTTAATAGGAAATACTAGAATAAAACACTAATAGAGATCAATAAGAAGAAATAGTAAATGTATGCACACAAGTGTAAAAGAACAACACGACCTAAGTAACTAAATTCAAGTGGGCCTTCATGAGCCCCAGAATACTTGTGTGCAAGTTTAAGTAAAAATCCAAAAAGACCCCACAGGCCCAACAGTTCTTAGAGAAGCTAAATTAAGAATATAAGGAAATTTTTTAGGATCCAGGTATTCCAGAGTATCAATATCCTCAAGCTTTGAGATGGGGAAGGCGGAATGATTGGACCTTTAACTGCGGATAAGTCTTCCATTACAGGCATACCAATACAATCGGACATTGTAAGGGATAGAGTAAAGCCTGGACCTTGAATTATAAATGTCATTTATCCATAAATAAATAATGAAATCAAAGGGGGTTGGGCCCTATATTTTGACTCTGTTTTAGGAGAAAGAATAATCACTAATAGGAAGTACATAGTCCGGGCCTCAAAACGTGGATTAAAACCTTCTGTCCGTGACATCCAAGGATAAATGATCCAAAATAAAGCTACTCATAATTTTTCCATATCCAATGTTGTCCGCGTTCATCAAAATCCTCTTTTCATAGCCTTCGAAAAATCCCAAATAAAATTTGGGTTTGATCTAATATCATTCTGAAGTTAAATAGCCAGAAGGTGAGAAAAAATTTTGAATAAGGAAAATAGATGAAGTAAGGATAAGAAGGCCCCACAAATGTATTACTACCTTGATAAGGCTCATATCTAGTAGATACTAAACAAGACTACAAGGACCTATGGGATCAAAATATATGTCGTGCTGCAAAAAAGTGAAGTATAATGGCTCTGAATATATGAATTCAATGGAACAACTCGCCTAAGGTCAAAAATGCTCCAAAAAATAGCATACAAGTCAATGTCAATCAACTAAAGGGGCAATGCTAATAAAATATAGCACATCAATTATCAAACCCGATCATAGCCAAATCATGAATGTTTATAAATATGTCATACTAAAGTCATTCCATGCCTCAATATTCATGACATTTCACATATATTCACATGTTTGAACTCAATCTAAAAGAAGGAAAGCCGTAGCAAACCTGAAGGTTGATCACTTGAACTCAAAGTTGCTATGCCTAAGTTTTTCCCTTTTGAACAACCTCAGAATTCTTCCATTCTATCAAACATAGGATCACACGGTCGTTATGGTCATTTGGTCAATAAAATCATTGTCACGCCCAAAATCCCATTAAGGCGGACTGGCACCCGTTGCCAATAGGCCCAGGAGAACCAACCTGTATCTATGCACTTTCTATCCATATTATAAAGGATTCCTACATTCAACATGGATTTAAGAAAGGAAACATTGATAACAAGACAAAAGGAGATGCATATGGCTAGGCTGTTGGGGCCATAGTGTTTAACGTATGAGACATGACCACACTTTAATTTACATAGTCCATAAAGCCTCTAGATAAGGAAAAGTATCTAATAAGGATCGGGACAGGCCCCGCTTCGGCTAACTATACAATACAAAAAAGCTATAAACTCTAGACACACAAAGCTCCGAAGCAATCTGGAGCTTGGTAACAATAGCTGGATATCCTGTACTCCTACTGCGGAGATCTATTGGCACCAGTACCTGCAACATGAAATGCAGGTCCCCCGTAAGGGACGTCAGTGTGAGATAATGTACTAAATATGTAAGGCAGGAAATACTGTATATGAAGTAACAACTCACATAAAACTACGCACTGGTGTAGAATAAGAGACCACCCTTAGCTATACTGCGGGTTCATGTACTTTATATTCTTTTAATTACTTTACTTTACTGTATAATCTGTGCACGACATGTAATACAAATCACCAGCTAATCAGTGGTAATCTATGTTGCAATCGGCCTTGGCTAGGCTTTTCCTTTCACCCCTTAGGCTACCCCCCATGATAAGATCAACCCTGGCTAGGTGATTCTTCCACCCTTAGGGTTACCACCCATCAATAAGCAATATACTTTATCTTTCAATTACTTTTGGGATGATTCTTTTGGTGGTCATAATATTGGAACTGGAGGGCTATAGGTACAACATATGACATGTAAATAATCAAAAAATCCAACACCATAATGAAAGGAGTAGGTTACACAAATAATGAAATGCATAGGAAGTTGAACAACACATGAACTTTATTTAGTAGAACGAACTCGTGTGTCTTGGTGTCCAAGTGTGTATGCAGGGCTGCAAGTGGCTATACATGGGAGCATATGAACATGTGAAAGAGTGGAGACATGGATTTTTTTATGTCGGAGTAGATAAGACCCTTTATGTACCAAGGAAGAGCCTAGGTTTCATGCCAAGTAATACAAAATCGAGTAGCCTTACATGCTTCGTTGCATGACCTCGTTATTACCACGAGATAACCTTCCCTTCCTCCAAATATTTATCTACAACATAGTAGGTGATTGAACTAGCATTAGCATCCAATCGATGCATCTTGGCAGCCCAATCTAATAAAAAAGCAACATACGAGTAGCAAGCGGACAATTATAAACCCGAGCGTATTCTTTCAATCTTTCTGCCCCTAATCATATTTTCTAGTACACATTCTCATATACATATCATGTTCATCCTATTTTAGTGCCATAACAGTCTTACAACGGCTCACAAAACACAACACATAATATTTCTATGCAACATACAATTAGGCGGCATAGTGTTACATCCCTTCCTCACATTTTGACGTCGACAATTCAAAACTTGTTCCAACTTTAACCAAACTGTTCCCACCCTATATACACATAAAACCAGTCCTAAAATATTTCAAAAATAATAGGTGGAGGACATGAGACCATAGTCCTCAATCAATCAGCCCACAAGTTCCTATTATGAGTACAATTATGATATCACACAAGAACTCACTTTTGCGGACTGTAAAAATGGTACAACAAACTTTATACATCATTATAGAACTAATACTCATTAAGAACATTAGCCTCCCTTCATAATCAATCCAACCAAAAAGAGAAAAGTTTCCAAATAACCAAGAAAAATGTACAACAACTTTTGGAGTACATGCTGTTCAACAATTTCAGCAAGCATAACTAGCATATATTTCTTGTTTGTCATGGGATAAGTATAACAAATATATGGATATTTACACTTATCTTAGCCGTCAAGATTCAGGTTTCCTTCAAGAACAATAGAGGGTTGTATTGGCTGCCTTGTGAAGTGAAGTAAATAGAAAACAAGACTCTTTATGAAAGCTGAAAAATTTGTTCCAAAGTGAAATGACTTAAGGGGCCGTTTTGAGCCCTTTTTAAAGGGTCTCTTTGACTGACTTTCTCTTGAATGTTTGGCAACATATTAACACATATTAATACCCTTGTGATGCAGCAGCTTGGCCCTTACACATGGGCCTAAATGGGTCTCAAAGTTGATGGGCCTTGGCTTCCCATTTTCCTAATTCTTCTTCACTTAGTTTGGGCCCAATTAGCCAAGTGGATTGTGATGTACTTGGGCCCTTTTATTATTCATCTTGGGATGTAATTATTATACATTTACAATGGTAAAATATGGGCTAAAGTTGAAATTTTAACACGGACTTTATTCATAATCGAAATTCGATAAATTTGACGTCGGGCCTCGTCTTCATTTAGATAGCAAATTTAAGCTAAGAAAGTAGGTGACTCAACTGCTAGCTTACTAAGTCCTACAAGCACCTAACTTCTCTCACATCATTTAATGTTGTGATCTACTCCATATGACTTAAAACTTATTTACACTCGACCCTCTTCAGCGTTAGACATATATATCGCCCTCTAATTTGAAATTCAAGCACTTTTAAAAATGGGCGCTAATTTGACCAAACCATATCATGTTTCTTTTCTGTTGTACTAGTATTGTAAGATGTAGGGTGTTACATCCTCCCCCCTTAGGAACATTCGCCCTCAAATGTTAGCATAATTTGATAACTTAACCAAGTTTAAATCTTTACTTATACAAAGTTTTGACAACGCACTAAGTATTCAATCACACGTACCTATTAGTGTCCCAATTCCGCATGTCGGACATCCTCTTTATCATCAAATAAGTAAGGGTATTTTGATTTCATCGCCTCCTTGACCTCCCATGTTATTTCTTCTGCTTGCTGGTTTCTCCAGAGTACTTTCACTGAAGCTATTTCTTTATTCCTTAGCTTCTTTACATGATGATCTAGAACAGAAATAGGTACCTCTTCATAGATGAGATCTTATGTAACCTGCACTTTCTCAGTAGGAGTGATATAGGATGGGTCACCTATGCATTTTCGAAGCATTGAGAGGTGAAAAACCGGATAAACCATTGAAAGCTCTTGGGGTAGCTCTAGTTCATATGCAATATGCCCGAATTTCGTAATAATTTAATATAGCCCTATGTAACATGGGCTCAGTTTTCCTTTCTTAACAAATCTCATAACCCCTCTCATTAGAGACACCTTTAAAATACCCAATCCCCTATTGAGAATTCCAGTCCTCTCCTTCTAGCATCCGCATATGATTTGTGACGACTTTGGGATGTTTCTAGCCACTGCTGTATTACCTTAACTTTTTCCATGACTTGTTGTACCAGATCTGGCCCAAGAAAGGTGGTTTCACCCACTTCAGACCGTCCAATTGGCAATCCACATTTCCTTCCATACAAAGCTTCGTAAGGTGCCATCTTGATACTCGAGTGGTAGGTATTACTATAGGAAAATTCAATAAGTGGCAAATGGTCCACCCAACTACCTTTAAAGTCCAATGCATAAGCTCGCAACATATCT